>JANHGD010006662.1:54475-69508 GCA_027560375.1 Imantodes cenchoa
TAAAAGAAAATGTCTCACGAGTTTGAGAAGTTTGATTGAACTCATGAGACATTTTCTTTTAGAACGAGCTGCCCTGGACACAATGCCGAGGAACTTGACGGAGGTACCGGTACAAGTGTCAGGTAGGACACGTCTCGTGGTGGGGTGCAATTTAGGGGTTGCAGGTCAGGCAGGTGGGCCACGATACTATTTACAGTTGCGGCGGAGAGTTGGGAGGGGCAAAATGTTTACTTCTTCCTAGGACGGGTGTAACAGAAAATAATTGAGAAGCATTGGCTTAAAGTGATGAGTGTAGATTTTGTTTGATTTTTCCATATTCGATTAATTTTGTTCGTCTTATATGTCACTTATGCCATTGAATCTAGAACTTGGCAAATCAATAGAGATTTCAAGAAAACTTTCCTTTCAAACCAACAATGATAGGTGTCCTTTACTTACGAACGACAATTGAGCCCACCATTACAATCATATGTCATAAGGGTAATTAAGCTGGTCATTGTATGCCATCTCTGATTTTTATGAGCATTTGCAGCAGTTGTTAAGGGAATATCATGGTTATAAGCAAATGCCACTGTCACTAAGTAAACCATTGTTTGCTTTGAGCCTTTTTGTTTTAAATGACAATTTCTGGCAAAAAATATTGCAAATCGTGGTCACATGAATGTAGGACACTGGAAAAGGTCATAAATGCATGTTGTCAAGTGCCCAAAATGCAGTCATGTGATTATGGGGGTTGGGCATCCATCAGAACTTCAAATCTGGGTCCTAAGCTTTTTTGAAGGGAGGGGTGTCTTTTGTAATTTCAGTCTCTAAGTGTTGTAAGTCAAGGACTACCTGTATGGTCAGCCTCAGAATCAAAATGGTTTCATGTTGATGGTTTCATCTATCAGTGATAGATGTTCATGATGGCAACTTAATGATGCTTTCATTTTTGTATCCCCAGGACTTAAGAGACCTCCCAAACATCACTTACAAAAGTGCCCCAGAGTTCCTTCTTACCGTTATTGCTAAAAAACGATATAGTGGTTTCTTGCCATTTTGAAATAGGGAATATTTAGAACACACTACTCACTTAAATTTAATCTTTCTCCAAATGTTAATTGTAACTCCAAGCCATTAAAAAGTCCTTCTGGAGATGCTCAAGATACGTAGAACTACATTAGGTTCTGATGTCTCATCAGGAAACTTTCCTCAGTTATATATATTTAAAAAGTCAATATAGTTAAATTCTAGCAAGGTAAACTACATTAGTCAGTTGAAGCAAAACAACAACAACAACAACAACAAGAGCCATATAGAACCCCCAAGACTGAAAAATGCATTGTGCTATACATTTGCAGGGGCCAGAGCCAACATACCGGTAGATCCAATGAAATAGTCTTGCCGTCATGAAAAATTATAGCATAATAAATCTGTTGGTCTTCAGGATGGAGTAAGACTCAATATTGTTTATGATTCTCTATGTTTTCATGACAGGAAAATATGTAAGACCAAACATAAAAAAAATTAGAGAAGTGGAAGTAAGGTAGAACAGGTTTACAGTTCTTATTTATTGGTGTTCATTTACTCAGCGGTGATTTCTGTTCATAAATTACAATATTTTGAACTTACAAAAAAGATGTGTAAGTTCAAGTCTACAACTGGCAAACATCATTAGTGGTCAGCATGAACCAACAGATTTATATCCTGCTTCCTTCTCTAAAAGATTAGAAAAAAAACACTAAAAAGATTAAACAATATAAGATCTATTAGCTAAAATTTTAGGAAAAATCAATATAATAGTCTAATTCAAAAGAAAAAAAAATGCTGTCCTCATTGCATCTACAGAATGAACTAAATCTCCCTCCCTCCCTCTCTCTCTCACACACAAACACATATAATCACCACCACCACCACCACTGATCTTTCTATTTCTATCTCTATCTCTATATCTCAATCTATTGGAGAAGTTTCAAAAATGAGAGACTACCATGGGAAAAATATGGGTGTCTTCATCTTACAAATATCAGCAAGGATGGCAAGAGATATTGTGGAATTTTTTAAAAATGGTGAATAGGTGAACATCATTTTTATGCATGGTATAAATCAGGGGTCAGCAACCCTCAGCTCTGGAGCCATATTTTTCATCCCTCTACTGCGGCTCCCTGTCACTCAAAATATGTATCACAACTGCCAATGTGCGACACCCACTGACGTGCAATTTATTAAGCTTTTCGACCCCCAGTAGGCCAACCATGGATAAATCCAAGAAAAGAAAAGTTTCAGCAGAAAACAGAATCTTTAATTCAACTATATATGCTAGTTATGTGGCCGCTGAGGAAATAGTCAGGCACGGGAAGAGTTTTGTGGCTACCGGTGTTTTCTTTTCTGTGGAAAATGGGTCCAAATGGCTCTCTGAGTGTTTAAGGTTGCCGACCCCTGGTATAAACAGATAGCTCTTGTTCATGGTGCCAAGAAATATAAGGAAGCTTCTCTTATGTTTTTCTTACTTTTATATTTATATTTCCCTTCAGAAGTTGTGAGTGCTCCATCACAGGAGACTTTTAAGAAGAGACTAGGCAGCCACTTGTCTGAAATGGTATAGAACCGCCTGTTTGAGCAGGGCGTTGGACTAGAAGACCTCCAACTTCCCTCAATTATGTATCTGTACATTGCATATGCCTCACTGTACATTTGTACATCGCAAGCTTTACCTTTGCAAGGCAGCCTCTGGTATACTTGAATAAAACTTTTATTTTTCTTGTACCTGTGGCTTACTCTTTTTAACATTAGTAAGAGATGCTGCTTATGACACAAATACAACTAAGTCTGGTTTACCCATTTTCTATATTACTAGAAAGTGTTATGTGAAAGCTTCAATTGATTAAAACCATGATGGGAGTGGAAGTCAATACTTTCAGCTTCCCTTGGGTATGAATGTGAGATGTAGATGACTGTAATTTGGAAAATAAGAGGAGTAAAAGGTAAATAACATGAATTAGCAAATGAGTAAAAGAAAATAAAACGTGTATCTCTGAAACTAAAAAAAATGTGAAAAGCTGCAATATCTGTGTACGAAAATGGATATTAGGTGGTGGCATTGCAGAGTACACAAGGTGTGGCTATAATTATGAACAAAAAATGTAAAATGTAAATCAGAAAGTATGAATTTGTTTTATATACCATAGGATATGGTAATAGTTGCATGTTACACTTCAGTGAATGGTGGTAATGGAAGAACCAGAAACAAGATTTTGGAGAAACTGTATAACACTCTAAATTAATTATTGGGAAGCAAACATGGATGAGTGAGAACAAGACAAGAGACTACAGAAAAAGTGGCTGGGCAATTAGGAGACCCTAGAATTAATGAGAATGCTGACTGGTGAATACCTGCTTACAGACATTTTAAATATTGGTTTAAGCTTAAACAATTATACATTATATCGGGGTGAAATGCTCCCGGTTCGCTCGTGCCTGTCAGTCGTCGGAGAGCCAGTCGTGAAGGGAGCGTGAGGCTCCGCCCATTTGCCCGGACACTGCCATTTTGGTTCTTTTACCCTCTGCACATGCACAGAATGCTTTGCACATGCACAGAGGGTAAAAGAACCCAAATGGCGGCGTCTGGGCAGGTGAGCGGAGCGTCACACTCCTTTTGCGACCGGCTCTCCCATGACTGACAGGCACGAGTGAACCGGGAGCATTTCACCCCTGCGTTATATACAGTATGTATGGGAAATGAATGAATATAAATGTAAAACGATGACTGATTTGGTTGTTTATGATGAATGGCTGAGGAAAATTAGTATAGGACAGAAGAATGAGGAAAGGTACAATCAAGACTGAACTCAGGGGAAAAATGGATACAGAAGAAAGGGAAATAAATAAATAAATAAAATAAATCAGAATAGAAATGACTGTCACTAAGGGAAACTATGCCAAAGTATTAGAAAGTAGATTAATCTTGAAAGAGTATAAATGAAAAGGGAACATAAGGGAAAAGAATTTGAAAACTTGGGAACACAGCAAAATAATTGTGTATGACATGCAGGTTTAATATATGGGTTGAGATGCTCTGAACGTATATAGAGAGAACGGTGATTGCAGAACAAACATATGAAGGAAGAATGCATGTGAGAAAAGGAATGACAGAATAAACTGATAGTTGGTTGGAATTAATAAGATCCTCAAAAGAGAAGTGACCAGTTTGGAAAACAGGAAGCATTGTGTGAAGCAATAGAAGGACATGGCAGAAGCAAAGAAGGTTGCAAAGATGGAAACTATGGAAAGATATAGGAAGTATGCTTGGCAGAAACTAGATTTAGCTATATTTATTTGTCTTGTCTCATACTTAATTTCTTTGCTTAGCTATATTGTATCTTATTCCTTTTTTGCATTTTATATAATGCTGCTTACTCTGAGAGGGATTACTATGATAAATATATGTATGTATGTCCACCCCATTACTGATATTAACCACTAGTATAACACAGTAGTGGGTTCTAAAACCCTTTACTATTGGTTCGCGTGTCCTGGGTGGGTGGGAGGAGACTCCTGCTGCCGGCACTACTGGTTCTTAGAACCGGGCTGAACCAGGAGCAACCCACCACTGGTATAACAATCCTAAAGCCTCTTTGGTATCATTACAAAAGGATATTAATTAAAAGCGAACAAAACATAATATTCTTCTAAGATAGTATTAAAATAGACAGAGCATTGGAGAAAGAATATATGTAAATATATTTGCTCCAACTAGTAAACATGAATTAAAAATTTAAAAGCAATTCATCCAAAATGTTGAAGCCTAGAAATACATCATATAATGTAAAATTCATCACTTATTTAAATACAGTGACAATATATCCCTGTCTCTATTAATCTATTGAAACACAGAAAATAATCTTGTATAAATGAGTCTGTGCCCAGAAAACTCTTAAATATAATTCAACATCTCTGCAATGTATTATGTAACAACGTGCTGTAAGAAAAAACTACAAGGACTACATACAGTAATTTCACACATCTATAAAATTGACATACTGGTAGTCCTCAATTAACCAACACTCATTTAGCAATCATTTGAACTTATGATGGTGTTGATCAAGAGGTACTTGTGACCATTCCCTGAAGTTCCAGCTGTTCCAGCAACCCCAAGGAAAGTCATGGGAAAGCCCACAGACCAGGTTGCAAGTTGCTCCTGTTAATTTATTTGTTGTTTGTTTGTTTGTTTGTTTGTTTGTCAAACATGTATTAGATAAGAGATATAGGTATAAACATGGTTATTAATACATGAAATGGATATGAATAAAAGGGGACATTAGGATAGGGATGGTAGGCACATTGGTGCGCTTATGCACACCCCTTAATGACTCCTACTCTTGTTGCAAGGAGCTTGCTCTATGGCGTATGAGATCCTGGGTCATCCATTCTCCAAAGTGCCCACTTGCTTGCCTGGCTGCACTTACGTCATGGCAACACCTCTCTCTCTGCTTCCAAATGAAATGACTGAAGTAGTTCAAATAGCTCAGGGCAGGAGCTTAAAAGTGTCTCTCGAATCTCATGTTGCAAACAGACATCAGCTGTAAAAAAGAAATTTGATTGAGCCTTTGTATTTTATTCCAGGTACATTGTAAAATATTAAACTAACTGCAAGGGCTAGACTTTAAACAGGCAGAGCAAAAAGATCATTGAATTTACGAAAACGTCTGATAATATTATAGCTATCCAAGGAAACAAACACATGGGTTAAAGAACAAATCTATCAAAAGTTTCCAATTGAGGAACAAATCCCTAGACTCAAATTATCATATTTTGGGCATCTTATGCAAAAAAAACCTAGTTCTCTGGAGAAATATGTAATGTTGGAAAAGGTGGGAAGAAAGAAAGACTAAAGGATGTCCAGCAGCAGGGGGATGGATTTGATTATAGTTCTGATGGGTACACCATTGGAATATTTGAAGGGTCAGGTTGGGGACAGATAATCTGTATCTATGTCATTGCCCAATGTTGAACCAATTTAATGGCGTATAACTATTAGCCAACAGGAGGGGGTATATGCATGCAACTGGTTGAAGCTCAGTTATGCTATTTTGCAACAACCCATTGGGTTGTGATAAGCAATTATTTGGCATTCTTTGCCTCACATATTTCTTGCCAATATAGAAATTATGCTTTCTCTAAGTTACTATTTGTATGCTAATTATATTAAATGTTACAATTAAAAAGATAGCAACTGAAAAAAGAAAAGAAAAGAAAAAAGAAAAAAACCCAGAAAATGTGGGAAAGAAAATAGGAAGAAAAATGGGAAAGAAAAAACAAAGAATATAGTAAAAGGAAAAAAGAAATATATAGAGAAATAACTTCCCCCATCACAAGTATAAACAGTAACTTATCATCTCTTCTTTACATGCAATAAGTGATCTCTTCTTCCCATATTCTGTCCCTAGCTATGAACAATTTTTTTGACTTGCACATTTCATTTTCTCCCTCCTTTGGCATCCTTTTTTTAATGATTCTATTCCATTATTTCTTCGATATTAATCTAACTCTTGTCCCATGATGAGTTGGCCACTGGAAACTGTCCCATGGGGAGTTGGCTATGGCAAGCTGGCCACAGCAAGTCGGTTGTGGTGAGTTGGCTGTGGTGAATTGTCATAGATTCTTTCCAACTCTGCTAAAGCAAAATGATTTATTCTATGAAACCCACCACTCTCTGTAGCTTGTATGCACTGTGCATATTGTCTGGCAGTAAAAAGATACATACCGCTCTCTTTCTTTCTTGGCTACCGTAGCCTATAAAGATCATAAAAGTTAGAGCCAAATGTAATGGCATTGCAAAATATTTCTATTATTACTAGAGGGTTATAATAGCATTCAATTTATTAATCCAAAATAGCATTATCCAGAGCATAAAGCCAATCTTATGTTTTATAATTGGAGACATTTAAATAGTCCAAAATTAAATTCTATTTGGTTCAAAAGATAAGCTGGCTTGAATTTAAAATGAGGTAAAGAAGCCAGCTTAGCTCTGGATTCTGGTTTCTAGGGTTGAACAGAAAAACACTGAGACTTTATATAGAAGTTAATTTCTTCATATGTACTTAATGTCTCAATAACCATTAGCATATTAAGGTAAGAAGTAAATTAAGAGTAAATAACCATTAGCATATTAAGGTAAGAAGTAAATTAACACACACACGCATACATGCACACGCACAAATACACTGATTTATAAGAATGCCTTGGTATTTATGAAATGCCACAGGGATAGTGGAAATATCATAGGGAATTACTTTCACTTCCTGTAAATGGTTGTTTTGGGACTAGCCATGTCTATGACAACTACTTTATGAATAATCACAATAACCATTGTGAGTGCATCAGGGATGGGTGTCGGTTTTCTTCGCTGCTGGTTCGCTCAGTGGCACACCACATGAGTGTGGGTGTGGGCACGCGCATGCGCAGTGCTAAAAACCAGCTCCAGCGACCCAGCCAGCCAAGTTACTACTGTTCCCATAGAACTGGTCTGAACCGGGAGGAACCTATCTACCTGGAGTGCATTTACCATAGACAGTCAGACTTCTAAATGTGGCCTAGCTCCCAAAATTGCCTATCTGGTCCTAATAAGTCAGTTGGTGTTCCGAATGCAAGAGTAGGCAGAGAAAAAGAATATTTTAAGCAGCTATATGAAGGAATCATATATTTAGATTTATTGGATGCAAAATGTTTCTATTTTCTTAGGGGATACCTGAAATCAGACTCATCAATTTAAAAAAATTGAAGGTGGGCTATTGGGGAAGGAAGAGAGAGAGGGAAGGAGGGAGTGAGGCCAAGGTTTCCTAGACTATAAAGTTTGGTAAAGCTGCTTCCTGCACTAGAAGGCCATTGGGATGGGCCTCACAGCATAAATGACTTGACTAACATACTTATGATGGTTTTGTTTGTTGTAAATTTCCCTTTTTGATTCTGTTTTTTTAATCTAGTTCAGGCATCTTATTGTTAGATCTAGTAATGTAATTACTAAATGGTTTGCTTAATGTATAATGTAATGTTAGTATTAGTTCTGGAAATTTTTAGTTGATGTGTTTTCCTCCTGATTTAAACTTTTGATACAAATCAAAAATCAGTTTTCCCCAACCTGGTGCCTTTTAGAGTAATACATACATTCTCCCAACACCTATGACCATTCTGATGTTATTTGAGATGGGAGATGTAGGGGGGATAGGACGATGGGATATGTAATGATAATCCAAAACTATAGGACTAGATTGAAGAAAGTTGCTAAAAATTAATTTTTTACTTGCAGAATTGCCGACTTTATTTTATAGCATATTGTATATATCTCCTGCCTTGATTATTGTTTCTATTTTTAAATTTAAATTATTTACTGCAAAGTGTTTCAAAAGCAATGCATTTCTGGAAGGTGTGTGATATATTCTATCTAGAAGTTTGATTTCAATGAAATCTTTTCTCATTAACCATCCTTAGCAAGAGTTATCCTGCTGGCATAATGAAAAATTATTCTGACTCTCTTTCATTGTCCTACATATTTTGTAGCTGACAGATATAAATTTAGACTGGAAATGAAATAAATTCAACATCAGAGAAAGGAAGAGAAAATTGGGGTTATCAGGTCATTCTGGTGATGTAAATAACAACATACACACAAATATACATAAACTAAAATGATAATTCTGCATGTGCCTCTGTAGAACAGCTTTCAACACTGTAAATTCAGCTGGACATTTGCTTGTACTCTAGTAGGGTGGTCTTCTATTGGAACAAAGAAAAGTTACCTGAACCATTGGAAGTTAATCCGAGATAATAGTTGTACAGTTGTTCAGCCTACAGGGTCTCAGATGAGCTGACCAACAACTCTTAATCATTTATAACAGCAGCCACCATTATCTGAATTCATTTTTAGATAACTGACATCTGATTTCCTTTCCTCCTGTCTTCCTTTGATAGAGACTCTGAAGAGGAAAAGCTGCCAGAGCTACCAGCAGCTACTTGGTGCCATACCAGGCTAGCATGGTGCTAATGGCATCATCATACATTAAAAATGATGAATCAGTGACAGGGTAGCACATGGTGCAACAAGTTCTCTACTTTATTGAGTTATTAGGGAATGAACCAAAGCTGCTCTTTTGGGTTACATTAATAGCTATACTGTACATATAATGTGCAGAATATAAACAATAATAAGCTTTAGTTTTTGCATGAATTGGCTGGTGCAACCTAATCTTGTAATTTCTAGGAAGCTTCCACACTTTTTCAGCAGAGTAGTTCAAAACTATTATATGTGTATATTATATTAAAAAATAAAAAAAATATTTTTAAAAACTGGAAAAAAGAAGAAAAAAGAACAATAGCAATAATAATAACCATGTTTTTTCCACATTACCTTTTAATGAAGCATATACAGTATGCACAAATATTCCAGCCTATATAATCCATAATTTTCTGATGAAACATAGCCAATGTTTCATTTACTGACATTTTATTAGCCTGCTCCACATTTGTCTCTCTTCCAGAATAATTCAGCTCTGTTCATTATGTGAAATGAGTTCTAATGTCATTTTTTGGTATCTTCATAGATATGACACTTCCTCCCTATTAGAATTATAATATTAGCCAAAGCCGTGATGTTACTACAATACTATGTAAAACATGTGCTTATCAAAATTAATATAAAAATAAAAGGTTTTTTTTAAAAAAACAGAACTTTTTGTGGAACAATCCATATATATAGTGATCTTATTAAATGTCAAGATTTGAGTGACCTCCGATTTGCAATACCTTTGTAGGGTTGCAATCTCTTCTCTTCCTAGTTGTGCCCCATGAATGCTTGTTTGTAGAGAATTTCTGTGACAGGTTGTTTTTCACAAGGACTCCTGCTGTTATTTGTGCTATGTGCAGATATCTCTGTTTCACAAAGCCATTAAATCAGATGGGTAAAAGTTGGAACATTGGCAAGAATGATAAGAAAATGGTGAGATTTTTTGCTCTATCATAAAAGTTCTGACAGTGCTGGAAAACAGGCAAATGTAAATATCAATAAATGTTTCTGATTTGGAGGTAAAACTGTCGCATCTGGCACATTCACATGACGAGGGAGGCGTCTACTGATTGGCTATACGCCCAACTCCTGCAAGAGCGGGAGATTGCCAGCCGGGGATGGCTAAGGCATTGACAGCTGTAGTATAAAAGAGCTGTCATGCTATGGGTTATTGCTCGCTCACTCAGATGGTTAGCTATGAGCGAGTCATCATTAGCCTGGGGTGAAGTCTCAATAAACAAAGAATTGAATTGTTCCTGAATCTCACCTCTCTCGTTAATCGCCGGATTAGCAAACACAACACTGGTAACGAAGATGGGATACCGGTGGCTCGGGAATATAGTCACTGTTAAGAGCTGAATCACTGAGGAAAACTCAACTAAGGTGACAACACGTCGCAGCAGCCTCTAACCGCAGAGTTGCCTCAGACATTACAGCTGTCACCATGGCCACCCTCTTGACTTTTGCTCCATTTAACCAAACTACCAATTCCTGGGATTCCTTTTTGGACTGTTTTGACTGGTTTTTAGCCGCCAATGATTATAAGGGGCTCCCAGGGGATTGAAAATTGGCAGTCTTTTTGAGTGTATGTGGCAATGACATGTTTGAAATGGCCAGAGCCTTAATGGCCACACAGAAGATCCAGGATGTGTCATGGCAGGTTTTCCTTGCCAAATTACAAGGTCATTATGTTCCCTTCAGCCCGAAACATAGCTGAGGAGCTGATCAGCTATGCTTTGGGCAAAGAAATAAAGGTCAATATTAATCTGGGGGTGGGCAGGAGGGCTCTTTTTCAAGCAGCGGAAGAGGAAAAGCCATCCAAAATTCGCTAAAACTTTCCCAAAAAAGATGGCAGTGCCCACGGACCAGCACCGACCATGACATCACCAGTGGGTCGCTACCGGTTCAGCGATCTGGTCCGAACCAGGAGGAACCCACCCCTGGTGTGCATGCATAAAACACACACACATTCCACACACATTCCACACACACATGCACTCTTTATTGAGCAATGTTCTCCTTTCCCTTCTCAGAAAGGCTGCTGCTCAGCAAACAGCCAGCTCTTTATATCTGTTTTGTCTATTATTCCACCACAGGAGAGCAGACATCACACTAACCTGCTTTGAGTTTGGTGTTCCATTCTTTTAGAATTCTATTGCACTTAGTGATGATTTAAAAAAATAAAATACTACATTTTTGAACGTGGATCTGAGCAAAGCAGAATAAAGTGAAATAATTGTTTCCTGTGATTTGGAAATTATACCTTTGTTGACGTAGCCTAAGATATATTTGCTTTTTTACAACTGTAATACACTGTGGTTCTTATTCAGTTTGCAATCAATTACTATTTGATATTCTTGAAACTACCAAATCATTTGTATTTTATTTTTAAGTGAAATTTTTTTCTTTTGATGTTCAGACTTTTGTTCTAATCTATCAAGTTATTTATGAATTTCATTTATTTCTTCTAGCATATTTGACTGTTCCATACAATTTTATGTGATCTACATATTTGAAAAGTGTTCTCTGCACTTCCTCTTCTAAGTAATTAATCAGAATATTGAAGAGTGAAAAACTAGAACAGAGTTTTGTGGTTTCTATTGTCTGATGGGGGAGTATTGATGAGCACTTTTTAAGTATAATGTCAGTGGGAGTGCATCATGTAATTGTCATACTATTGGACCCACTTAATTATCCTGGGATATTTCATCAAATGCATTTTTAAAATTAAGATATATCCATTTAATATAAATGCATTAGAAACATGTATATTTGAATAATAATTGCATTAGACAAGCATATATACAATTATAGCCATTATTATAATAACATATATTATGGGGTTTTTCTTTGTCATTTCTCTTTTTTTCTATAGCATTTTTATGTTTTTTCCCTTCTCTTTGACAATTATGTAGCACCATCTTTATTATTTTTGTGTTTCATTCTTCTTTGTTCTTAACTTGAAGTAAATACAAAAATTAGTAAGATATAATATATCCATAGCATTTCCACAGCCTATTAAGGAAATCGGAGCAAAACATTCGTTAACTTTAGTCCTGCAAGATTTGTTCCTCACAAGCTAAAAATACCATATTTATTTTTTTAATTTATAAATTAGTATTTATTTGCAATATGTATATACCATCAACTTCGTAATGACTCTTGATAGTTTTCAATGTCCCATAGATAACAAAAAACAGTTAAAAAAGAACCCATCCACTCGAGTTACAATCTTGGCCCTGCGTTAAATAGCATTCTGAAGATCACCAGTGAAGGTACCATTTGAATTTCCAGGAGGAATTTATTCCAGATGAATAGAGTAAAAAAAAAAAACAAACATTGCCTCTTGATTACTTATTGTGAATGTCACAAATGGACAAGGTGTGTATAGGATGGGGTTGGAATTCCCTCAATATTCCAACTTAAGAATTACAATTGAATCATGTGAAACTAGTGGGTTTGTTCTATCTCAAGGAATAAAGGTATTTTGGTATTAGGCTATAAAAGGCTTTTAAAGGTTCAAACTGCACTGATCTGAAGATTGACGTTATGTAAGAATAGCATTTCTCATTTACCAATAGCTAATCCACTGTATTTTGCACCAACTGCAGCTTCTAGCTAGTTTTCAAAAGCAGCCCCATTGCAGTGCATCCTAGAGGCTGATGAAGTTTGAAAATTTAGTACAGAATACTGTCATTTATAAGTTTCCTATAAAAAGTATAATATAAAAACAGTGATGAATGTGCAAAGAGGGGCCTTAGTTCTACATGGGAAATATACTTAGCTTCAGTATCCTGTTTAGTTCATTCATTTCTCTACCATCCATCATAAGGCAACTAGTCAGAAGAATATAAAACTATCCCCAAAGTCTTGCTGGATTTCTCCTAGGATTTGTTGAGGTTTTGTTCTGCAAAGGCCGATACCAAGAGAAAGCTACAAACAGAGATTGGGTGCAATAGGAACTGATACCTCATATTTTTCCTGGTTTTTTTTTCCTTAAGAAATAAAGTGCCATTGAAACTCAGAGACTCCTCTTCCTTGCTTTTATTTATGAAGAGGGTGGATGGGTGAGGCTTTTATTGGATCTTGGTAAGGCTCCCAGAACCATTAAGGAAGTTGACAGCATATAAAAGGGATGTATGTATATATGTGCGCCTGTGTGTGTATATATACTCATACAGCATGCATATATCATTCATAGGCATATTCCTCCAGTAAATAAGAAAATATATAGTCAGGATCAGTTGCCATTCATAGCCTATGAATTTCTTTAATCCTCTAAAGCTGTGGAAACTGGTAGTAAATTTGCACTTGGCCATGTACTGTGCATAAATATTTTAGTTCCTCCATTGTAAATCTCCCATTCTTCAAATGATCCTGAGTTCTAGTCTTATCAAAAGGTGGCTGGGGGGGGGGGATCCCCTTATCTAATGTGTCTGCTTCATGTAATATAAACACGACTACTGCATCTATTCTACCTGATATTTTCACTACTGTAAATCAAAAGCCCTGAACATCAAAACTTTTGTTTTATGGACACGCACCAGGTCTTGAATTTAGAGTAAGGCGAAAAAGAGTCTTTCAAAATTATGCCCTGAGTTTGTGCATAGAGAAATAAGATGGTCACTTTCTCAAGTTAAAGAGAATTTATCTGTGCTGATGACAGTAGCATCACTGCTGAGAGATCCCAGTGGGAGAAATTTTCCTCTTAGGAATCAACTGAAGTGTGTGAAACTAGGAAGCTGCAGACCACTCAAGATATAATTGCACGGTGAAAGATAGAACACTCACAGGTACACTGTTAGCAACTTTGTAACTAAATAAGTGCAAGAATATTTTTCAATCCGTTCCTAGGAAATTGCTTTTTCTTTCTTTCTTTTTTAAAATGGGAATGGAGAGAAAACAATGCAGGGGAAAGTTTAGCTCGACGCTACCAATTTTGATAGTCTCTTTCTGTGAATTCTTCAGGTTTAGGATAATATTTCTGAGATAAGGTGATGTGAACTCTATGCAATCTCCAAATAAGCTCATATCAAGGTATCATTAAACCATCTGTTTTACTTCTATTTCTTTACTAATGATCCACAGGAGGGAATTTGTGTTTCTTCAGAGTGGCCACACGGGGCCAGTGTTTTCATCAAACTGCCAAGATCTCTTTCCTGGTTCCCGTTTAGTAGTTCAAACTCATCAGCAGACATGTGAAAATATATATACATGTGTATATATGTAGTCATTGAAACGGAACGGAATGTACATAGTGTTCATTCCCCTGTTTTGCAGCAAAAGTCATTTCTTTTAATAACAATTCTAAACTTCATTCTCTGGTCATTTCCCAGGATACCCCAATTTTGGTTCAGTTATGAACAAATTAAAAAAGCATTATTAATATAAAATCTTCAAGGAGAATATTGTATGCATCCTGTCATCATGCAAGCTGTTCATTTATTCTTATTTATGTGCTTCTTATTCTTTGATAAGTTAGTTTTACCCAAGAAAATCTTACATCTAATCCCATGACTGCTAAATTTGAGAATGTTTGTAAAGGGACTTTATAGTAGCAATGAAACCCTTACCTCCATGTGTAACCACAGTGAGAAAGGCAAGTATAATTTTATGCTCCAGCAACAAATACAAAAAAAGGCTGAGATGAATAAGACCAGAGTTGAATAAGACTCATTAAAACAGTGAGTACAAAAAAAGTGGGGGGAAATATCGAAATAAGGTGTTAGATTCCTTGTGTAAGCCAGATAGTTACTGTAGCATTGATAAATGGATAAATCTTATGCAAACTGTAGGGAATTGTCATGAGAAACAAGGAAATCAACTTGTCAGTAACTGGAATGAGTTAAAAGAAGAAACAGAATCCTTAGATGTTAAAAGTAAATAGGAGGAAATAAAGGTAAAGAGATAATTTTTACAAGAAGAGTCCTTCACTCCTCTACTCACAACAGAATACCTTATCCCACCAGACTTGAAATTTTGGGCTTAGACAGCCT
>JANHGD010006664.1:18520-31294 GCA_027560375.1 Imantodes cenchoa
GGGGCGTAACTGGCGAATCAGGCGAACCTGATAAAAAATCCCCCTGGACACCGCTGTCAGATGGTCCTCGAAAGACAAGCGGGAATCCAGGAGGACGCCCAGATTACGCGCCCTACCCGTGGGGGCCAATGTCTTAAGCCCAATATGCTATTATTTTAAGGATTAATGATACCTGACAATTTGGCTGGTTAAAATGAGCTACCATAGATACCTTCCACAGTAGAAGAAATGAAGCTAGTAGAGAGTATTTTTGTCCAGCCAAAGCTTTTTCCATGCTTTCCACTGGATTCTATGATTTGTTTTTGGGTTGTAATCCTGCATCTGAGGTCAGCTCATATATAAAAATGATGTGTATGTATATATGAGCTGTAAAAAAATAATAGATATTAGGCTATTCAATATTGGCTACAAGGTGATGCAATCGCTCAGCTCTGAATAATCTATGGGGGTCAAATCAAAACAAAGTTGTGTGATATCTTAAAGTCTTGCTTTATTTTTATGTATATACAAGACTTCTGCTTTTTTTCAAGGTAACATATTCAGTTGGTTATTCTTCAAATTTATTTGCATGTAGTATAATGTATTTATATTGATAAAAGATAGTTACTAGCCCAAGATAAGCCTGTAAGCTTCATCACTGAGTGGTGATTGGACCCCCAGCTTCCGTAATCCAAATATAGCAATATAGCCTGATTAGTACATGATACATTTGAATACATTAAGATGGTCTTACAAAGCAATTCATAGTCCCCAATCTTCCAAGCACAGATGTGCTTTTTAGATGGTTACTAAAACTTTATAGCACTTAAATGTCCTTACAGATTCATAATTTGGGCCTGGGCGAAGTATCACTTGACCAACAGAAGGAGAACATGCAGGGGTGGGTTCCTCCCGGGTTGGACCGGTTCGCCCGTACCAGTAGCGACCTGCTGGTGACGTCATGATGACGTCACTGAACTAGATTGGTCAGTGCCAATCTGTGGGCACCACCATCTTTGTTTTGAATTTTTTTTCATTTTTTTTTTAAAAAAAAAATCTCCTTCTGAGCATGTGCAAAGCCGAGTTCCGGCACTGTGCATGCAGTCGCCATCTTTTTTTCTGTTTAGGTTTTTTCCCTCCGGATTTTTTGTTACTGCACATGCACGCACTCACAAGGCATGCCCACACGGCGAGGGAGGGAGGGAGTGAACCGGCAGTGAGGTAAGTTGGAACTCACCCCTGAGAACATGTATCTAAAATATTTTGAATTGCAGAGACTCAAACCTGAATGTTTTGGGTACAGCAACCTTCTCTTTCTTCACTTTCATAAATATCTAAATTACTTTTAGCTAGGGAAAGACAAGAATTGTCTAAATGAAGACAGTCCAGTTATTGCACAGGCCCTGCACTAGCAAACTTCTGTCTTGCATGCAATCTGAAAACATGTTTTCCCATTTGTCTTATAAGGTTCCTATCATCCCCAGTTTGAACCAAGAGATAGAAATGCATATCACAAAGTTAAATGCATTTTCCTCATTCCACTTTATGTGTTCAGATTCTTGTCATTCTTTGCCAGATTATGGTACTGCAGAGCTACAGTCTTTTTTAAAGAGGTCTTCATCCTTAGTTCATCCCTTGCTGGTGTCAAACATGGCCTTATGCTTTCAGAGTTATTTTAATACTTTTTCTTATGAACACTTGAGGCTGATTAGAGGCACTGCTTGGTTTGTAAGATCACAGTTTAAAAGGTCTTGTGACACTTCACACATTTGATGGGAAATGATGTCTGTAAAAGCAAATGTATAAATTATGCTTTGAACCTTTTTACTTAAGAATTGAAGGCAAATAGCTTGTGGAGGAATCTTGTTAAAAATCTTGTGGTTAACAACTAAACCAGGATGCTGCATCTTGCAAACTGGTAATGTGGCAGATTTATAAAGCAATGTTCCCATGTCTATAATCACACTCAGAAAATGTGAGAAATACAAAAATAGAACTAGCACCATCCAAGCCAAATAAAAACTTTAGCTTGTAATTCATTTCCATTTTAGTCATCTGTAATGCTGTTATCAACGCATATACACTACTTGTACAACTCTTATGATGCTTACTTTTAAGCGTTTTTGTAATTGTTGTACATTCATATTGCATATTAATCCTAGTTAAATATGGCCAGTGAAATATGGAGAATCATTATAAATCAAGAAGATCGTTAAGTTTAAATGAAAGGTTTTAGGATATGACTCTGTATGAGTATCTGTAGGGTATGAGAAAGGTCCTAAACTTGTGTTTTTTATACAATATTTGCCACCCCATATTAGAAATAAGACAGGAGAATAGATAGAAGATCTTTTCTATAAATGTCTTTGTAGTGGACAGTTGAGCCTGTAGGGTGGAGGACTAAGGGTTTCAGACATCCTCTCCCCAAATATTCTTCACACCCAGCTTCCACTTCCTGCTGCAGCCAACTCACCGTGGGACAAAAATTATACTAATATCAAAAAAGTGGAATAGAATCATTAAAGAAAGAATGGACAAAATAAATGTGAATGATAAAAATTAAAATATTTTTACAATAATTTAAAATAATTAAATTGAATTGTTGAATAGTCTCTCAGGAAGTTGTCCAGTGGCAAGTTGGCCATGTCATGTTGTCCCACTGTGAATTGGCTGTGAAGAATTGACCATGGTGAGTTGTCCCATTCTGCCACCATCTCACTTGGCATCCAACACCCTGATCCTAGTGTGTATGAGAGATGGGGTTCTCATAACTTGTGCTGCCATATTTATAATTAGGAGCTACAAACACAAAAAATGAGATAACAATATGTAACATAAAGGCATGTAACTAGAGAATGCAGCTTTTCTGCCTCCTTAAGGTAGCTTAAGTTCCGAAGTAATAAACCAAATCAAATTACCGTATTTTTAAAAACCCAAATGTTTTTTTTAAACCTTAAAACAGTAAAAAAGCTTTCAATGTTGGAAGAGATAATTTAAATAAGTGACCATGTGAAACGGCCACTGAAAAGGAATTTAAGAATAAGAATTTCAAAAGAAAATACAAAGCTTGGGCAGATCAAAAGATGGTGCTACTCTGATCTATAAAGAGATGAGATAGAACATTCTAAATTAATTTTAGTGATCGCAAGGAGATTGCAGAAAAATATATATCTTTTTGCACTTGTTTGAGCTATGATTCAAAGTCACTATAAACCCCAATTTTTCTAGCTTGTACAAAAATGAAAGTAGACTTAATACCATACAGAAAACAATTAACCTATTGCTGATTTCCTGCCTAGATAGATTCACCTGTTTCTATAGAAGTTGAATCATTGTGAAGTGGAAAGTCTCTGTATCCTTTTATTTAGACTTCTAAACTGGGAAGATGGGGACTCCCATCTATGCTCAGCCTCAGAGTACAATCTTCTCAAGTTTGTCCTTTGTTTTAACCTTTTTTGTCTAGGACTATGTTCACAAATGTTATTTTGTTTATTATAAACCCCTTACTGTTCTACATTGCTGGCACATACTGAATACTAGAAAGATAGGGCAGGATTATTACCTTTAACAAAGAAGAGTTATTTACAGTGAAAGCTCTATTTGTTTAAACGTGTGTGTTTATGAATCTATAGACAATCTATGCAAAATCCTTTTTCTTGTATTTGCCATCCACATTCCTATAAATGAGACATGGAAATAGACAGAAATATTTTCTAAACCTGCCTTGCTTTTTTTTGTTTCTGACTGTATAGCCATTAATTACATTCACTCAGCTCTGAACATACTGCTTAGATGCAAAAAAAGAATTAGAAATTTGGTTTACAACTTGGAAGCCCACATAATTGTGACAGACAAAAGAAAATCATGTTTTTCCGTAAATGCAACAGTACACAACACTTCATGGGTGGCCAAGCTTTTCTAGCCATATGTACAGTAACTATTTCCATCATATAAGAAGATAAAACTTTAAAAACTTAGAAATTTATAACCTTGTCTACTATTGGAAGGCTAAACAAGCCGAGTGTATTTTACATAAACTATTACATTGTACAAAACCTAATGTCAGGGTTCCGAGTAACATCCCCAGCAGAAGTAAAACTTCAAGGCAGGCATTCTCCTCAAAGTTCCATTTTATTAGAGATGTCATATTGGCACATCTGGGAAAACCCAAATCTGAAAGGCCTCTGGGTTTTCCCTACCCAAATCAAAGTTCCTTCCCCTTCACCCACATGTCCATCACATGGTCCAATCATGTCCTTGTCCCAACTGGAGTTGCTTCCCAGTCACGCCTCTTCACGTGCAGGCTGAATGTACTTGACTCTTGGAGAAAAGAATGTTATGGCTATACATCTCACCCTGTCTCCATCCACCACCACCCTCCCGTTTCCCACAGCATGCCCATCCACCAAGTGTGGCAGCCCTAAAGATCCAAAGTAAAAGATGGCCTCCATGGCTGACGACCCAATTTCAGTACTTGGTTTTTCATCCTCAGATTTTTATAGCACTGCCAGAACTTCAAAAAGAGGTGTATAGGATGTCTGCAGCTCCATGGGTCAGGATTACTCCCTCCTGCATTAGACTAAGAGAGAAAATAAGTTGCCAAAAGTGGCCCTGGACAGGTTACTCCTGTAAAGAGTACTGTAGTCCTCAGTGGAACAGAATTGTACAATTTCTTGCCTATTTACCAAAGGAAATTAAGAAGGATTGAAAGCTGCCATCTTTCCCTTAGAAGTAGTTGAGGCTTTGCAGTTTCTTTATATTTATTTCTTTATAGTCCCCTGGGATACATAAACCTAGAAAGGCAGAAGACTTTAATTAGGCTTACTCCATAAACTTATTTGATAAACACCAAATAGTTGGTATTGAACCTCTCTTGAACCTTTTCAATGTGAAGACAGAGAATAGTTGCATAAGAGAAAGGTTCATTGTTTCACAATTACAGCAAAAAATGACTGCAGATTTTCAGAGCATATTCATATTTTAGAAATAAAATGGTAGGAAAAAAATGTCTGTAAAGGAAGAAGTGGAACTAGGAAAGAAGGAGAATAGGGCAATCCTTTCCATCTTCCTGTGAGATGCAATATATTTAATAAACGAATCACAAAACCTCTCCATTTAAACTGAAAGAGGATGATAATAGACCTGGAAGATCATATCAACATGCCCCAATAATTCATTTCCTCAGAGCTTGGGAGCGGATTGTTACAATCTTCTACTGTAGTAATTTGAGGATGCTATAGTAATTTGAATGTGAGTTCTGGGAAACAATTACCGGTATGCATAATGTAACTTCAGTTCTTCTGTTCCTCATGCCTACAAACTGAGAGGATTTATCCTGAGTACCACTATTCATGACTCTGAGAAGGCCCATTTGTGACTAATTCTGTAGTTAATGCTAATGCTTATGTCGCTCTCTTGGTTTCCCTTTCTTTCACTAATTAGTAATGATTTTTTTTCTGTTTTCTCTCTGCTCTCTCCCCCCTCAAATCCACAATATCCATGATGTCTCCTCATCATGCAAAGCAGCAACGGCCAGTGAAGCAGTCGCTCAGCAAGTCGCTCTGTAGAGAGTCACACTGGAAGTGCCTGGTCCTCTCCTTCTTAATGTATGGCTGCATGGGAGCGATGACTTGGTGCCACGTAACAAAGGTGACCCGGTTGACATTTGATAGTGCTTATAAGGGAAAGTCCATGATGTATCATGATAGCCCTTGCTCTAATGGCTATATCTATATTCCTTTGGCCTTCTTGGTGATGCTTTATGTGGTCTACCTGGTAGAGTGTTGGCACTGCTACACTCGCAATGAGCTCCAGTACAAGGTGGATGTGGACAGTGTGCATGAACGTGTCCAAAGGATGCAGCAGGCCACACCATGCATCTGGTGGAAAGCCATCAGCTATCATTACGTCAGAAGGACGCGTCAGGTCACCCGCTATCGCAATGGGGATGCTTATACTACCACCCAGGTCTACCATGAGAGAGTCAACACCCATGTGGCAGAAGCAGAATTTGATTATTCTAACTGTGGGGCGAAGGACATTTCAAAGGACCTAATTGACTTGGAGAGTTTCCCAGCCACTCGGCTTCGCTTCACCAAGTGCTTCAGCTTTGCCAATGTAGAATCTGAGAACTCCTATCTGACTCAGAGGGCCCGTTTCTTCACAGAAAACGAGGGACTAGATGACTATATGGAGGCAAGGGAAGGCATGCATCTTAAGAATGTGGACTTCAAAGAGTACATGGTGGCTTTCTCAGACCCGGACAATTTACCTTGGTATATTTCTCACTATGTTTTCTGGGTGGCTGCTCTCTTGACCTTGTCCTGGCCCTTGAGAGTCTTGAATGAGTATCGCACTTCTTATGTCCACTACCATGTAGAAAAACTCTTTGGATTTGACTATGTGGCAGTAACACCAGCTGAAGAGCGTCCTTTCTGCCGACGGATGCCTCGAGTCAACACAGTGGATAGTACAGAACTAGAGTGGCATATCCGCTCCAACCAGCAATTGGTGCCTAGCTACTCAGAGGCTGTCCTTATGGATTTGGTAGGCCTGTCTGGTTGTACTACTTACTCCTCCTGCCATTATGGCAGTTATAGGCAAAACTGTGAACAATGCCATAGGACTATAAGTAGCTCTTCCATCTTCTCCCGTAGTGCTCTCAGCATCTGCAATGGCAGCCCCAGAATCCCCTTTAGCAGTAGTCGCTTCTCTCTGGGCCGCCTGTATGGCTCCCGGCGCAGCTGCCTTTGGCAAAGTCGGAGTGAGAGTTTAAATGAGCAAAGCTGTCCAACTGAGCAGACTCGCCTGTCCAGCCAAGTCACCATGGAGGAGGAGGAACCTCCTCCTTATCAAGATGCCCTCTATTTCCCTGTCCTTATTGTACATCGAAATGAGGGCTGTCTCAACCATGATCACCGCCACCTCCATCGGAATGGATCCTGTGTGGAGACCTCACTCTAAAGGTGTGAAAACCACTTAAAGGAGGTGCCCTGGCTCACAGATATGATGGGTTAGGCAGGTGATGGCAGAGAAATACTGGTATCAACCTATCTTTGTGAGTTTGAAAGTATTCCTCCTTCACATCTTCCCTTGAACAACTCACAGCTTTTGACTCCATGTAATAAATTTGATATGGAGCAATCAACACCATCATCAGATCCATGGTGCACAATTACAAAACCACAAGCAAAAAAAACAAAAGGTGGGTGGGAAGGAGATACTAGGGCTTTTTCTTTCCTGTTCCACCTTCAACTGCCCAGGTCAACCTGAAGGTATGGATCAATCTCTGACTCACTTTTTTAGAGTTGAATTTCATCAGAAGAATCCATGACAGTGTAGCTTTTCCTCTCAAGCAAGACAAATAACTGCACTGATTCTCCAGGCAAAGGAACCTGAAAGAAAAGCTACAAGCCAGTCCTTCCTTTTTTCTAGACCATGCCTCGACTGTTACATTGTCCCCAACTCTGGGGACTTTAAGAACTTCTTAAGTTCTTAAGAATTTCTGATGTTTCACATGTCAGAATCAGCAACTTGTGGGTAAAGTTTAAAATGTTCACAGTACTTACTCTTTTCTGGTAATAGAAAGAAAAGAAAATTACCAAGGAAAACCTGGACTTTGATATAAGGCAGTGTTGAATTCAAATCCAAGAGAAGCCCCTAAATTTAAAATAAGGCACTGAAACTCCCATGTATATTATAAGCATGTCAAGAAGTTGTGGAGATGACTGGGAGTCCTAAAAGAACCTAAATGAGAGGAAATTAGTTGTCATGAAGTTTCTCAGGTAAGAAATTTGATGATGAGGAAGGATCTAAGAGATTCGGCTGCAGTTTTTTTTTAATGATAAACTCATTAGTGTGGCACTGATGGATATTTGTGTAAATTTTACTGCAAATCAAATCAATTTTCTACTTCTGATGTTCTTTGGAATATGAAGGGAGGTAATCCATACGTAAGTGATATTCCAACAGTTGGGCTCGGCAGGTTTCTGCTCCTTTGTGAAGAGCACACAGTCATTGGCCTATTATAGGACCTCCTCACTTCATCCATTCCCAAGTATATACCTTGATGGAGTGTCAAACATATATACCCCCAGACTATTGGATATATGTGTTTGACTTGTGCCATATTAGGATAGAGCATCATATGTAGGATTTATCCTTTCATCCAGTCTAATGATTTTTCAGAGCTAGGAGTTTGTGGTACGAACATCTATTCTGACATGCCTGTTTCTGTTTTTGATCTTGCAAACTGAAACTCCTCACATTGCAGTTCGGACACCACAAAATGTGACACCTAACCAGATTTGATTAGTGCAGTTTTCCTCAACTTTGATGTTCTGCATATATGGGGATCCCAAAACGAGAGTTCTCAATAATGGTTATGATACCTAGGAAACTTGGGAAGTCAAAACACTATCACCATGTTTCTTTCTTCTTTTATTGTGTGTGATTTATTCTTTGGGGAAAAAACTTACAGAAGAACATGGATAGCAAGGCCTGTGGGCTTAGTCATAAGTCTCTATATTTTACTAAATTCAATAATAAACATTTCTCAGAACAGATCAGCTTTTCCTATTGGTGGCATTCACCTACAAATTCCAGAACTTCCAATGGCCATGTTGGCTGGAATCCTGGTTTAGGATTCTAAACCATTGTTGCTGTGGCTTAGAATACTAGTCTAAAATCCAAACATTGTTTAGTATACTTTCTCTAAGAATCAAAGTTTCAAGAATCTTAATTCATAGTAGAGTAATATTTTTCCCAATTAAAATGTGGGGGGGGGGAATAAACATTCAAGCTATTCACAACTATTTTCCAATCTGGATATTAAGTAACAAGGTTGAGAGTAGGAGGAAAAAGAAAGCTGGACATTTTAACTGGGATGCTATGCTAATATTTTCCAGGGATGTTATCTATCTTAACACAAACTAAGTTTGAGGGTTTTATTATGAGAGCCAGTATTACATATCACAGTTTGTACAAGTAAGAGATTTTGTGTCTTAAATAACAGAACTCATCTTGACATCTACCCCAGTCTATAGCATGTTGCTAGTATCTCAAATTATTTTTGTCTGAAATGACTACTCCCTTGGGAACAGATTTGATGGTCTGATTTGCTCCTTTGGTGACACTTCATTTTCTTCATTTCTAAGCTGGGTTCTTTCAGCTGCATCTTAATCTCATTATTTCTCCTTCATTGATTAAAGTGAAGAACAATTAACTAAGTTCCTCCTTTGACTTCTCTATTTGATGGAACCATCTTGTCTTAATTTTCTAGTAAAGTTTTCCCTTCTCCCTTCCCAAAACTTCTGTCACTATTTGACAACTGCTGTGCTATGCTATACTGTTAGAAGATAGTTGTAGACAAAACAATATATACCTAGAGCACATTTTGACACTTTTTTTGCATCAAATGCTTTGGAACTTACGATAAGTATGAGTGCAGCACTTTATGCTATTCATTAAAGCATCCCAACTTTTTTTAGACTTCTACATGGTTCTCCCCACAATGATGCAGCTGCTTTAAAGAATCTACTCAATAAAAGTTAATGGAACTCTTAAAAGGTACATCACCACCTTTTTTTTCCTAGTTCATGTGGAAGCCTGAAAAAAAGGACTAATGAATAGATAGAGACATTATACCCATGTTTGAAACACTTCTTCCAAAAGGTGACAGCAGACATATCATCACTGTTGGAGGATTTGTACTGGGTTTTTTTTCACTATTTATACATAACTTGCAATAATTCAGTCTATTTTTCCCTGTCAAACGTTAACAACTTTGATATGTGATACATTATTATAAGATCCATAAGTCTTGTTACCTCATACAATTGATCTAACATTTTCTGCAAATTATCTGGGTTCTCAGGAAACCACAAGGCATCTTCTGCATGTAAATTATATATAAAGTATATGTACTGTCACATCTCCAACAAACACACCTGCTATTAGAACCACTTTTCTGTATACTTTTATTTATGAATACACTCAAAGACCAAACCGATGTCAAACATTCTTATCCTATTACTGATTCCTAATATTGAATCATTGAACTTGCCAGGTATAGATAGTCCTCAACTTATAACAATTTGCTTAGTGACCATTCAAGTTACAATGGCACTAAAAAAAGTGATTTACGACCATTTTCATACTTACGGCTTTTGCAGCATCCCTATGGCCATGTGTTCAAAATTCAGATGCCTGGCAACTGAGTCACATTTATGATAGTTACGGTGTCTTAGGGTTATAGCAATTCCTTTTTGCAATCTGACAAGCAAAGACAATGGGGAAGCCAGATTCACTTCGCAACCGTGTTACTAACTTAACAACTGCGGTGATTCACTTAACAACTGTGGCAAGAAAAGTTGTAAAACGGGGCAAAACTCACTTAACAAATGTCTCACTTAGCAACATATATTTTGGGCTCCGTTGGGGTCATAAGTTTAGGACTACCTGTATTCCATTTCTCCCTATGTGTGTTTTGCTTCCATTATAGGTGCTGTTATTGTATTCAGCGACCAATATATTCAGTGTCATGGTCATGTAGCATTTCTCAGTAACTTGCTGAAGAGTAAAAATGTTTGTGCATCCGTTGCCCAGCATAAGGCTGCATTGCATTTATTAATTTTAGGATATTGTCACCTCTTGTATCCTTTCAATTATTTTATAAAAGATCTTCTGAGGTACATTTAATCACCAATATTTTTAATAGTTTTTACATTCACTCTTGTTACTTTTCCTTACAATAATGGCATTCTTGCAGCAATCTTTGATACATTCTTTACAGAGTTGCAGGACACCTAGGTAAGCAAACCATATCTATATTTCACTTACCATATTTTTCAGAGTATAAGGCGCACCTTTCTCCCCCCTAAAAGAGGCTGAAAATTTGGGTGCATCTTATACTCCGAATGTAGCTTTTTCGAAGCTTTTTTTTTCTAGCCCTAACGAGGTGCTAACGATCTTCCTGGCTTGCAGGCTTGTTTTCATTGCTACTCCCTCAGAAGAAGAGTTTTTTTCAGCTCTAACAGGTGCTAACAGTCTTCCCGGCTTGCAGGATTTTTTCATTGCTACTCCGAAGAAGTTCTTTTCCAGCCCTGAGTCTTTGCAGGCTTGTTTTCATTGCTACTCCCTCCGAAAAAGGTTTTTTTTTTAGCCCTAATCAGGGGATAAAATAATGTGCTGAAGCTGACCAAACTAAGGACGCTAGCCAGATGAATACCTGGTAGGTACCGTAGATTTCTCCCCCCCTATTTTCCTTCCCCAAAACTAAGCTGCGTCTTATACTCCAAAAAATACGGTACATCTTTACAGTTTTCAGCTTTCTTATAGCATTATCATTCCTTAGTTCAAATTTGTTCTTAGTTGAACAAATGAAATGAAAGCTTACATAGGTAGCTTTCATTTCATTTGTATTTCTGATATATCATGATTCCAAGTGCCCTGAAATACTCCTTCCAGCATTCCCCCCACTTTAGTTTCATTCAATGTCATTTTACTTCTTTTTCTTTTAGTTCTGTTACTCTCCCGGAAGCTTCTTGTTTTGCCTTCTTAAAATATTTTCAAAGCAATCTTAATATCCATCAAAATTGTTCTGCATTTTCTCTTAATTGTTCTTTCTTTTTCCTAGCATTTCCCCTTAAGTGCAGGTCACTTTTTTTTCAGACCAGCTGTGTGTTGATTCATTGGTTGTGACAGGAATTGATTTGTGGACTCTTGGTTTGTAACCTGGTGCTTTAATCACCAACTGGCTTTTGACTAAAATATATACATTGTACTATATTTTTTTCTCATTCCCATTCTTTTACATGCTTTCCACCCCACCCCCCCAGCCAGAGCCTCTCTCTTTTCAGTTGATCATTTTATCAAGTATTTTTTTTCACAGTTCCCATTAGTATAATTCCACACATCTTTGCAGCGCTCTGTAATTAGACTGCCAAGAAATTTTTGATTGCCAAAGGATGAAAATGTGAAATAATTTTAATTGTTCCTAGCAGCTTTCACATCCTGT
Organism: Imantodes cenchoa; assembly: GCA_027560375.1. NCBI lineage: Eukaryota > Metazoa > Chordata > Lepidosauria > Squamata > Dipsadidae > Imantodes > Imantodes cenchoa. The sequence continues at coordinate 30,516 of JANHGD010006664.1, forward strand.
TTCCTTATGTCACCCAGCAGAATAATTGCTCCCTTGGGTTGTATTTATTCAGAATATTATACAATTTCCTTAGAACCTTCCTCTATTGTTCCCATTTTCCCTGAAAGAATGTAACATGTCACCTTCTTTTTACTTCATTGGTTCTTTTTATCATTTACTACTCTTTATATTCCAGGTTTCATAAGCTGTTGTCATCAGATGGGCCCATATATATCGATCTCTTTCACTTACGATTAATGTGGTGATTTATGCCTTTCACATAATGCTTTTTAATAACAGATATGATGAAAACCAGGTTAAAAGACTTAGTTATACTTATACCACATGCAATAGTCCTTGCTCATGATAAGGGTAGTTTGGGTGCTTTTGGTCAGTATGTTAAAAGTGCCACCGAAGCTGATGATTTTGTTAATTATTAAAATCACTTACATACCGTCTATTTAAAAAATTAAGGCAGATTTATTATTAAATGAGAAAAAAGTAAAATCACAAAATTTAACAAGATAGCAGTCTTAATTCATAAACATTTAAAACATTGTAAAGATCAACAGGTAGGTACTCTCCATTTGTGTTAGAGATCAAATGCCCATCTAAATGAAATGCTTTTCCTGGAACTCTGGAAAGGTTCCATTGAGGCCCATCTCACCTTGGGAGATAAAGTGTTCCACAGGATCACTTTGTGAGGTGGCACAGCAGTTAGAATGCAGTACTGCAGGCCACTTTAGCTGATTGTGTTCAGCAGTTCAGCTGTTCAAATCTCACCGGCTCAGGGTTGACTC
>JANHGD010006666.1:24697-37352 GCA_027560375.1 Imantodes cenchoa
ACTAAGGAGAAATTTCCTGACAGTTAGAACAATTAATCAGTGGAACAGCTTGCCTCCAGAAGTTGTGGATGCTCCAATACTGGAAGTTTTTAAGAAGATGCTGGATAAACATTTGTCAGAGGTAGTGTAGGGTTTCCTGCCTAGGCAGGATTGGACTAGAAGACCTCCAAAGTCCCTTCCAACTGTGTTGTTATTATTATTATTATAACTCTCCAAGAGCATTTGGCTGATTACTGTGAGAACAGAATGGTAGACTGGATAGGCCTTAAGTATCAGAACTTTTTCTTTCTTTTTTCCTCTTTCTCTTCCTCTTGGACACATATACATATAACTACTACTACCTACATAGAAAATTAATTGCCACAACCCTTTTGTCTCTATGATCCAAAATAATAATGAGAAAATTAGAGAGTATATAATAGATTGCACTCTGGAATATAATAATTAACCCTTTCATCCGTTTGGGTTGCCGAGCCAGAGCAATAAGAAATAGATTTTATTTCATCTCCATTGAGCAGCATTGCAGTCTCTTTTATTGTATTTTGTCAGGAAGATTTTGGTTTTGCTTTGGATGGTTCTTAACTGTGTCTAATTATAAAATATGTCATTTTCTACAATGGGAAATTTCTTGTTTCCATTTCACATTAACAATAAAAGGCCAAAACTGATCTTCTGCAGTTGCCTTTTTTTCTTTTTTTTTTGGACTCATTACTGCAAAAGACATTAGTATTGCTATGTTCTGCAAATCATATTATATTTTCTTCACCATCATTGCCTGATTGTAGTGAACTCCTGATAAAACCATTACAGAGGACCTGTTTATTATATTGCTTAATTGAATAAGCTGGTGCCTACAGGATAATAGTATTCTTTTGCCAGAGGGCTGGAGAATTGGTTGTATTTGATTACTAAGAGTCTTGTGGAGTCTGTCCAGGCAGATAAAAGCTGAAAGCTTATAATTCCAATCAATTTTGACTCATACACCCAAGATGGCCGTATATAATTATCCTGAATTCTGGTACAAATTTAAATATGCTGTCCAATACAAAGTACTCTCACGCAAATTTCATTTCTGAAAAATGTACCTTTGCTCATCTTTCTGCTGTGACTTTTTTTTAATCGTCCAATGATTTCTGTACAGTTTAAACATATTGCTTCAAGAAATAACATGTTTGTCTTTTTATAACTATTTAACAAAGCACATCTAAATGGCTTATTTAGCAAGGATGTAGAGCAATATAATTTTGGAAGATTTTTTTAAAATTTTGCCTTAAATAAGTTGAATTTTCCGATATTTCCATAAGTTTTCATCATGACTTTATGATATAATTTAGCACATATTTGGTCTTGTTCTGTACTCAGTTTTACATTATGACAACTGCTTTTTCCATAGCCGTTCTCTTACATGACATTAATTTCAATGAGACAAGGCTGGTAAATCAAATCATGGATCTATGGGGAATGTTCTCTTTGTACCAGTCTAGAATATATTAGACGGTTTTATGTCATAAAGTCTTTTTGTGATTGGGGAAATAGAAAGGAACTTTTCAAAGCCGTAACCAAGTATTTAAAAATAGACTTAATAAGCTCTTCCAAAAGGCATAGCCTTTGTCTGATAGTCTCTTTTTAATTATTAGACTTCTTAATAACATACATGAAATATATACAGGATTTGCACAAAGTTTGAGCTCACCAAATTTCTGGGTATCATTATCTTGTTTCCATTTGTCTTTATTGTTGCATGTTAATTCACGTGTGTGTGTGTGTGTATGCTCTCTAATAGTTACTTTGTCTTATTTTATTTTTCAGGCAGAGACTTCCACCCCGAAATGTGTACTATTATCGCTGTCCTGATCACAGAAAGAATTACGTTATGTCATTTGCTTTTTGTTTTGACCGAGAAGATGATATATATCAATTTGCTTACTGCTACCCTTATACTTATACTCGTCTTCAGCATTATCTGGATAATTTAGAAAAGAGGAACATGGACTATTATTGCAAAGAGCTTCTAGGACTTAGTGTGGTAAGTAATAGTAGCATTTACCACTCATAATGTTTTCTTATAAATATCTGGATCTCAATGGTGAAACATGAAGCTTAATCATCTCAGCTAATGGAACAATGGATGCATTTATTTGCTACTGTGGTAGATATGAGTATAAAGTCACATAAAAGCCCAACTATGACATAGATATGTTAAATTTGCCACTGTCTATGTGAAACAATATAGAGAAGATTAGTGAGGATTTGTTTCCATAATTATTATATGAAATATGGTATAAGCCTTGCTGATATTATCTTAATTTTCTTTATGTTCACCAATATTTTGTTCAAAAAGCTATATTTCTTCATAATTGGATTCATTTTCATGGCTTTATGTAAAAGATACATACATGAAGAGCCTTTCATCGATATAGGATTTATTTATTTATTGGATTTAGAAAACCATTCAAGACTCTGATTGTTCTGAAGACAGATATGAATGAGGAATACTTAAATTTGTCTTTTCCTGAGTTTGTCAGGGCTTTCTAAGTCTAATTTAAAAAATGAAGCTTTCACTAGCATTAGTTGCCAGTAAGCTATCTTTGGTCAAGGTCATGCTAGAGCAGTTCTGTGGAATTGTAAAACATGAATTTTCAGCATTTGCTATGGAGGTGCAGAAATCTCTGGAGACATAATTCCATTTGATGTCAAGCTGAAAGAAGATAATGCAGTCAATTTTTTTAAAATTACATTTTTATTTATTATTTGTACTTTTAAGGTGCCCAGAAAAATGTATTCTGTTGTTGCAGGACAATTAAAGAAAAATACAGAAATTAAACACACATGTACACATGTACTAAATACCAACCAGGAAATATAGCTAATAGACAAAAAAAGGGTCTGAAGACTATTTATGAACTCAGAAATTGCAGTTCATCTTCCTAGATTTTACAGAGTACCGTAGGAGTTCAGCTTAAGAAGGTCTTGTTACCCAAGACCTCTTATTTCCATTCCCACAAAAAGGAACCAAATTTGGCTTCAAATGTTCCTGCTTTGGGTTTGAGGATGAAAATTTAAGTGTGAAAATCTCTTTTTTCCAGCACTGCTTTTGAATTGGGGAAAAAAAGAGCAGTTAATATTCTGCTATTGTTGAGAACTATTTTTCATTGGGGCTACATCTAGGTGCTCAGGAATCAAAAGTGATTTGGGAGCTTGATTGGGAATCAACACATGCAAATGCTTTAATATAATGTAATATAAGGAAAATATAACTTGCATTGAGATATGTAGAAAGCATTGCACTTTTAAAATCGAGAATGAGGTTACATTTGGAAGTGGCTCCCTAATTTGCTGGAGTATAAGAAAGGGAAGAAGGTGCAGTCAATCAGACTTGCAAGTTTTTGCTATTGTAACTTATCTTAATAAGTTTAGCTTTCCCATGGAACTGCTTTCCTGGTCTGGTCTACCTAGTGGGACTGACATCAATCTTGCCAGACTGATTTTGGAATCTTGGCTCTTACAACTGCATCCATTGGATATTATTTCATTCACATGCTCCTTTGACAGGCACCATCTTTGGAAATATGCATTTCCTCAGAGTTCTTGTACCTCTGTGCTTAAGTCTTCTCTGACTCAATTCTTACAGATTTATGCTACCAGTTTGCAATTCTCCACAGTTAATCAGTCCTCGCTTTCATTTCCTGTATACTACTATTATATTTGTAAATGCATGAGGAATGTTTAACAAAGGAATGCACTGAGTAAGATGATTGGCTTTAGTGAATCTGCATGTATATTTTGAAGCTATTTAATAGTCTGGAAACAGGTAGTCCTTGGCTTATGACCACAGTTGAGCCCAAAATTTATGTTGTTAAATGAAACAATTGTTAAGTGAGTCTTGCCCCATTTTACAAACTTTCTTGGCCAGTTGTTAAATAAATAATCACAAATGTTAAGTTAGCAACATGGTTGTTAAGTGAAACTGGCTTCCCCATTGACTTTGCTTGTCAAAAGGTCACAAAAGCTGATCGCATGACCCTGGGAACCTGCAATTGTCATAAAGATGAACCAGTTTTCGAACATCCAAATTTTGGGTGATCATGGGGTGGCTGCAAAGGTCGTAAGTGTGAAAAATGGTCGTAAGTCACTTTTTTCAGTGCCATTGTAACTTTGAACGGTCACTAAATGAACTGTTGTAAGTTGAGGACTACCTGTACTTACCAATTTATTAAAACTGCCATTCATATAAATGATACATTGTGCTACAGATAAAGAAGGGAGAGAACTTTAAAAGTAGATACATGAATGCTGTTCTGTCCGGGGGAGGGTTCCGTACATCGCACCCTATTGGTGAATGTGCGCACAGCCCGATGCTGTGGGCGGGGGAGCCCCTTCCTGCGCACGCATCCCCATGCATGCTTTGGTTTCTGCGCATGCGCAGAAGCTGAAATCTCACGCAGGGACGCTTGCCCGAATGAGATTTCGGCTTATTTTTGCTTCTGCGCATGCGCGGAAGCAAAAAAATTGCTGAAATCACGTATGCGCGTGTGAGAGAGATTTCGGCAAAATTTTTTGCTTCCATGCATGCGCAGAAGCAAAAATAAGCCGGAATCTCATTCGGGCGAGCGTTGTCTCACGAGATTTCTGCTTCTGCGCATGCGCAGAAAGCAAACCCCCCAAAAAAAGATGGCCACCGCAACGGCCCGGTTGCAACGGCACCAGAACCGTTGCTCAATTTTGCAGGCCCTACCAGGGCCGCAGCATGGGCTGCATCGGTAGCAACCCGCCACTGTGTTTCACACTCCATATAATCCCCCTCCCAATTTCCCATACTACAAAAATGTGGCAGGCCTGAAGGCCCGACTAAAAAGAATTGCTTCCAGGCCCGACACATTCCTTTCCCCATTCCTAAGGCCCCGAAAGTTACAGCAAAGCAAAGCAGGACATAGAAACAGAAACTCCATACAGAGATTCCCCTCAAGCCTCCCCCCTCCCATCAGAATGACAGCATCCCTATAGAAACCTATGGGACCTGACAATCCCATTCCAATACTATAATTCATTTCAGAGCTAATCAGTTTTGCAGATGCTTCTGAATGAAAATTCTGTTCACTTTCAGCCCTTGCCGTACTCCCAATGTGTGGAGCCTTGTCAGCCTGGATATTTCAAGGTGGTCCAGGAAGGAAAACCAATCTGTTGCTATAACTGTGTCCCTTGTGCAGAAGGGAGCATTTCCACCCAAGAAGGTGGGTGAGTAGGAATTAAAACAGCCCTTGGGATAGGAGCAAAGGTTCCTGCAGATTTTTTCTGAGAATATATTTCTAATGTGGGTATTGGGGAGGGGGGAGGGAGTATTAATTTAACTAATTTCACCAAGGATATAACAATAATATGACCAGGGAGAATTCATTGGAATGAGATGTTAAATGTAGAAGAAATCAAGCAGCTATCAAGAAGCATATGTAACTTTGTGAAGGGTCAGTTGAAGTGACATGAAGCTGGTTGTTTCACCATGACAAACAGAATGGTATTGCTTCTACAGTATGAAGCTCTCCATTGAGATAAATGGAAGCCAACTCACACAGGACCTAGTCACTTATTTGCCCCTTTTTAATCATTAACCATTGGGATTTGGTGGTACAAAATGAAACCAAAAATAGTTCAACAATATTGTTACTGAATTTCAATTTTTTCCTCCAATTAATGAGTAATGGGACAAATCAAACTCTATTCTTGGAAAACCAGAATATTCCAACCCTGTCAAAGTGGCTATTCCTAGTCCATTAGAGACCTTCTGTCAGCATTCCAAATAGCATCCGAAAATTAAATCAGAGTCTGAGGTACGACCTTCCTCAAAGTTCCAATTTAATAACAGAGCCATGTTAGCACAACTGGAGAAACCTGAATCTGAACTCCCGTGGATTTCTCCACCCAGTGTAAAGTTCATCCCCTGTTCCCACACCCACAAGTACATCACATGAACCACTCTGGCTCTGCCAACATGTCTGATCCTCCCATCAACTTCTGGGCAGGTGCTGAACAAAGGATGACCTTGAGTATCTAGAAGGTATTTGTTATTGCTAGTACTCTACCCCCTCATGTAATCATCCCTCCTAAATTCCCACAGTACTAATACATTCTACATCCTATTATGTGGCAGTCCAAAGTCTCTAACTCGAACGATGGCTTCGGCCTTACACTTTCCTACACAGAGGTGGGCTTCACATACTGTAACAACTGGTTCGCCCATCACCGGAAATGTGAGCGTGTGCATGCGCACGGCATCACTCAACATGGCAATTTGCTCATGCATGCCATCTGCACATGCCTGCGGTGTCATAAACACAGCGATATAGGATGGGATTGTGCTAGGATGGGTGGACGGGTAGGCGGGCTCACCCGCAGGTTGATACTACCGGTTCGCCTGAACTGATCCCACCATTGTTCCTACATGATGTAGATGGTTGTCCCTTTTGCTTCCTAGAATTGTCTCCTCTCAAATTCTGCCTCTAATCTAGTTACATTTTCTCACTTGATTAACTTGAGACACATATTAATGCAAAGGAACACGTGTATACACATACTCCTAATTTTTTCTCTCTGCCTTCCATCCCCTGCAGATGAATACACACACAAATTCAGATGTGGGCTTCCTGATTTCAAAATCTAACTCCCATCCTATAAATTAATGGTAAATATTACATTTGTCTTCTGTAGATGCAGACTACTGCACCAGATGTCCAGACGATCGGTATCAGAACAAGCATCGAGATCAATGTATCCTCAAAATTGTCACATTTTTGTCCCATCAAGAGTATTTGGGAATTATTCTTACTTTCTTTGCCCTATTCCTAATATTAATCACAGTTTTAGTCTTGGGAATCTTCATTAAATTCCAAGAAACTCCAATTGTCAAAGCCAACAACCGGGACCTCTCCTATATCCTCCAGGTCTCCCTTCTTCTTTGCTTTTTGACTTCCTTTCTTTTCATTGGTCAGCCAAGGAGAACCACCTGCCTTTTCCGACAAACAATTTTCAGCATCATCTTCTCAATTGCTGTGTCTTCTGTCTTGGCCAAAACAATCATGGTGGTGCTGGCCTTCCTGGCCACAAAGCCAGGAAACAGAGTGAGAGGGTGGCTGGGCAAGAGTCTGGCCAACACCATCATCATTTCTTGTTCCAGTGTCCAGGTTGTCATTTGTTTCACCTGGTTAGGAGTCTTTCCTTCATTCCCTGATTCTGATATGTATTCCCAGCCTAGAGAGATTGTTCTGCAATGCAACGAAGGCTCTGTCATTATGTTTTATGTTGCCCTTGGTTACATGGGTTTTCAGGCTGCCATTTGCTTCATAGTGGCTTTCCTGGCCAGGAATCTACCTGGGTCCTTCAATGAAGCCAAGCTGATCACCTTCAGCATGCTGGTGTTTTGCAGTGTGTGGATCTCCTTTGTGCCTACCTATCTGAGCACCAAAGGGAAATTCATGGTTGCTGTGCAGGTCTTCTCCATCTTGGCTTCCAGTGCTGGGCTTCTGGGCTGCATCTTCATCCCTAAGTGTTACATCATTTTGCTGAGGCCAGATTTGAATTCAAAGGAACAACTGATGTTCAAAAGTGAAGTAAAAAAGTGATTCTGGGGATATAATTCCCACCCAATAGAATTCTCACTCGTTGGGTACCTTTCAGAAGAAACCACTATCATGCTGCTTTTTGATCTCCTGCTTAAACCTAATTTTCATGCTTTTATATTTCTGTGTCTGTTAATATTATTTAGTATTTTGGGCTTCATTATTAGCCTTTAAGTGAGGATGTTATTAGAATTTTAGTCTGGCAGTGTTGATCTCCTTTCAGATTTTAGGGAAGCATGTTTTTCTTCTGGTTTTTTTTTCATGGGGGCGAAAAACAGCCTTTTCAGCAACTGAATCTTAGACTGTGTATTCTGAAAGTAATTGAATACACTTGCAAGTTTTAAGTAAGATGCAAATCCAACCTGGAGAAAGAGCATATTGTAACCCATAAATTTACCACATATGGAATGTAATCTCTACTCAATGTTTTCTATTGTTCAATTGTCATAGGTAATAAATGTATTTCATTTTTTCATTAGTTGCTTTCTGATTTATCACACATACCACATTTTTGTATCATTAGTTTCTGTGCCCTGTCAAAAGATTCAGGAAACCCACCCACCCCAATAAATGCTTTTCACTGTGCCTGGGATTTGTATTGTTGGGTAGGGGGTAAAAGACTAATGTTGCCAAAGGGAAAAGTGTTTTTATATCTCGTATTCAACCGTATTCTACGCACCTTCCATTGTGAATGCAAGACCTTTTTATTTCGTCAGGCTGGCCTGGCCTAAACGTCGATTTTAAATTGGTTTTTAGTAGGGTATTTTAAACAGTTTTCAGCCAAATTTATTTAATTATGTTTTTATCCTATTTATAAATGTTTTTGTATTACGTGTTTTATCTAATGGCTGTTCACCGCCCTGAGTCCTTTGAGAGTAGGGCGGTATATAAATTTAATAAAATCAAAATCAAAATCAAATCAAAAATTGTGATGGCACTGAACAAAGCGACTTATGATTGGTCTTCACAATTACAAATGTTGCAGCATCCCAACAGTCACATGATCCTTGTTCAGGTGCTTGGCAACCGTGATACATTTACAAAGGTCAGAGGGCAAAGAAGTTTGCAAGTTGCAGTCAGGTGATGTCTCGTGCTAATAATCACAGTCATTTGGGGCTAAAAAAGTCATAAAATTGGGTTCTGTCACATAATGCCTCACTTAACAACCACACCACCTAATGGTAAATTTTATAGTCCCTATTGTAGTTACAATTCAGGAACTCCTGTAATGTATAGAGCAGATTTCCTAAACTGTGATATGTACTTTCCCTGAGGAGATTCATTTTCTGGATGAAAATGGTTTTCTGGATTTTTAGGGGAGGTGTGTACATAAAGATTATACCAAAGGGGTGTGTATGGCAAAATGCTTGAGACACTTGCTATAGAACAAAATTCTTACTTTTCTAATTATGATCTTTCCTTTCACTTCATATGCCCAAATTAATTCTTCTGGAATTATGTCAGCTCAGAAGGTCATGGTTGTTTAAGCCTGATTTAGGCTGATAATTTTGTTTCTCTGTTTGTGTGTATACACACATTCGGCTAAATTAGATTAGCAGCATCTAATGATTTGAATATTCAGGGAGATCTATTCTCTGTATAAAAGTTATTTGTTATATATCAAAATATTCTCAAATGTATTCATATTATTTATACTGATAGGGGTCATTATGTGGCTTTCATTTATGAGCCAACTGTCATTTATGGGCCAACTGTCATTTATGGGACAAGTGCCAGGGACTATATAGCCGTAATGCCAAGCATTTTTGTTTCTAAGGCTTTAATTTCTCTCTGTGCTGCCAGAAGGAACCATTAATTTATGTTATGTATTATAGAGAGAAGTATCAATGCTACTGATCTGAGCCTGATATACTGGCTTAAGCACTTACTGTAAAAGATTACATCACTAGAACAGATAATAATTTTAAATGCTTAATGAAAAAATCAATATATTGCTGAAACACCTCAAACAAGTTGAATATATAGTTCATACTGCAATGGCAGAATAGCTTGACTTGAATGCTCGCCCCCTTCCCTTACAAAGAGATTTAGCTGGTCAATTTTCTTAATGGTATCAAGATATAAAAAGTCTCACAATGCTGCTAATAAAGTGCTTGAGGTAATGATACCCGCTCTATTAACTGGCCGATATCAAGAAGGACAAGAGACATGTTCTCACATTCCAATTGAAAGGACTTAATTTATCTTCTTCAATGTAAAAAAAAGAAGAAAAATCTATAATCTACAGTGGATAAATGATGGTGATACAATTGTCGTACATAGCCAGAAGAAATGCGATGTCATTCCTTTACTGGGAAGTCATCAAAGCAAAGTTGTTGAGCCACTACAGATCAATATAGACTGGTTTATTTGTTTAATCAGACAATAAATAAATAAAATTTATAGTGACTTAAATCTAAGTAGCTGTACAAGTATCCCTAGGTATCCAGTATAAATTGCAACAAAAGACAAAAGCAGAATAAAAATATGTACTATGAATGCCCAAAATTAGTATTGTTGGCCGCACAGTCAGGCAGGTGTTTAGAGTGGATTTTTATTTATTATTAATTTTTATCCCAGTTATTTTTTATAAATAATACAAGATGGCGGACATATCTAATATTCCTTCCTCCTCCTACTTTCCTTATAACAACAACAACCAGCTGTGAGTTGGGCTGAGAGAGACTGACCCAAAGTCATCCACCTGGCTTTCATGTCTAAGGTGAGAGTAGTACTTAGAACATAGAATAATAGGGTTGGAAAGATCTTGTAATTCTTCAAGTTCAACCTTCTGTTCAAGCAGGAGACTTTATACCATTCTGGCTGTCCAGTCTCTTCTTGAAAATGTTGCAGCTAAATATTAGTTTTTTTTCCCCCTTACATAAACTGTTTCCCGGTAGTCACAATTTTATAGCCACACTTAGGCAGCCCAAGCATATTTATATTCAGTGTTATAGCAATGCGATCTCTGGCAAATGAGAATGATTCAAATATCCAATTAGTTGTGAAATAGGAGATTTTGTATCAGGTCTTCAGTTCTCTATGGCTATTTATGTTTCTGGTTTCTCTGGTTATTTAGGACTGACAGTATATTCCTGAGACATTTTCCACTGCTATCTATATTGCAGATGAGGAAGAGATAGGCTGACAAGCAAAATGAAAATATTTTGCTTCACATGTGATCCAAGAAGCAGACACTGCTTCCCACCTATAGCAATCATAGCTGCTGTATTGCTAAATGTCTCTTGTCAGTTTTCCATAATCTCTTTTAAAATTGTACTTAGCTTGGCTCCTGCTTCATCTTCTGGCACTGAATTCAGTCAACTAATTTTCTTCTGTGCTTCTTTGAATCCTTTCCAACTAATTCATTCATCATGTATTTAACTATGACCACGTCTTTAATTTTCAAGGATGCCCTAGAGGTTTGCTGAATGAAAGCCTTTAATTGGTTAATGATATCGCATGGCATTCTTTTACTCCTGGCTGACTTGCCTAGAAAGGGATGATGGGAGGGAGAAAGTCAACCTAATAAAATCAAATCTAGCTACTTAAAATTGGATGCATTGCACTTACCTAAGGGCTGTGAAATGCCTTTAATGTCACCATAATCACTGAATTATTTGAAATGGCCAAAACCTTCATGCTTCAATAAGATTCTAAGTCAGATTTACTAATTTTATTACAAATATAAAATGGTAGCCATCTGATTTCTTATCCCAAATTCAGTTTTATTCAGACTCTGAAGTAACATCAGTTGTGTTATCAAAATACAACAAGGCTATATTTGAATCTCCAATACTTGGATTCTTATTCTGTGTTCAGTCTTAAATAAGGACATCACAAGAATATCCAAAATTCAAACTTGTTTCATCTTTAAAGTTCAATCCATGCTGGATCATACAAATAGGAGTACAGTATGCTGCAGTGGAAAATATATACTGACTGAATAAAAAACAGTGTGGGAATTGGATTTTCCATCCCCCTGATTTCCATAGCTTATTCTAGACCATTAATATATAAATTTGTTTTTCTTCTGACAATGGGAGCAACGTGTATTAGAATTCAACCCACATGTGGTGGATATAGTATATTAAAAAACCAAAAGAATTGAAAAGAAATGCATAGTACAATTTAGAGAATTTTAGAAATAAAATTTGAAATGAAATTACAGTTTTTTTTAAATTTTGCTAGGCATAATTCTAAGATATATTACCAAGAAAACAAAACAACCCACATTTACTAACATACCTGCTTATCGCCATGAGGATAAATGCCATGAGGATGAACCACAACACCAGAAAAAGATGCTTCACTAACAATATCAGACTGGGAACTTAAACTTGGAAAACATACAGTAATGGCAAAATTAATAGCACAGACCTACGATGAAAGTTTATCCAAGATTTAATCAAGAGTACCTTTTGTGTATATGTCATATTATGAGTATGTAAGACGGGGTCCTCAAACATGGCAACTTTAAGGCTTCTGGGAGCTGAAGTCCACAAGTCTTAAAGTTCCCAAGTTTGAATACCTCTGATGCAAGATATATTTAAGCATCTGTATCAGGTAGTCCTTTCCTAAAACCACAATTAAGCTCAAAATTTCTATGGCTGTTGTTAAGTGATTGTTACCCCATTTTATGAATTTTCTTGCCACAATTGTTAAGTGAATCACTGTAGTTGTTAAGTTAGTAACATGGTTGTTAAGTGAATCTGCTGCCACATACCTCCCTATGACCGGTTAGATCCCATAGGGTGGGGCTCCTCCAGGTCCCATCAGCCAAACAATGTCAGCTGGTGGGGCCAAGGGGGAGAGCCTTCTCTGTGGCGGCCCCAACATTATGGAACCATTTTCCACCAGAGGTCCGCACTGCCCCCACCCTCCTAAACTTCCGTAAAGCTACCAAGACCTGGCTATGCCGGCAGGCTTGGGGGAATGGGACAAGTTAGATTACAACTCCCCTGCCCCTGTTGTTTGTGGGTATTGGTCTGAATGTATTTTATTATCTATGTCGTTTGTAACTGATTTTAATGTTATTATTTGCT
>JANHGD010006670.1:23978-36950 GCA_027560375.1 Imantodes cenchoa
ATGAAAGTTTTTTCTCTTTGTATTATGATGTTATGGTATATGTATTGATGTTAATGTGAATTATATTAAAAAATAAAAAAAATTCAAAAAAAAAAGAAAAGAAAAGGTAATTTTTTTTTCTTTTTTTTGGTCCAGGTAAGCCTACCTGTTTGCTATTAAAAAAAAGACTTCTATTTAAATAATGTTGAAATAATATTGCACTAGGAAAAATTTGAAGGACAAGGCTCCCATTGTATCACATGGAAGCTTCTTTTACTGAAATGAATCGGTTTACTTTTGAGCAATCATACGGGCAATAGAGACGTTTAGTGGAGCTGGGGGAGGGTTTGCTCCAGCACAAGCTCGCTACGGAATATAAGTGGGGCTCCTTAGGAGAAAAAAGTGATGGAACTGACTTGCAATCTTCCCTGCTGGCTTCCTCATCGACTTTGCTTGTGGGAAACTGACAAGGAAGATTGCCAAAGGTAGCCACATGGCAGGGGTGAAATGCTCCTGGTTCGCTCATGCCTATCAGTCATCAGAGAGCTGGTCGTGAAGGGAGCACAAGGTTTTGGCCACCACCACCCAGATTCCCCCATTTGGGTTCTTTTACCCTCTGTGCATGCACAGAATGCTTTGCACGTGCACAGAGGGTAAAAGAACCCAAATGGCGGCATCCGGGCGGGTGGCCGGAGCCTCGCGCTCCCTTTGCGACCGGCTTTCCAACGCCTGATAGGCACGAGCAAACTGGGAGCATTTCACCCCTGCCACATGGCCACGAGACACTACAACTGTTGCCAAGAACTTGAATCATGAACCGATGATGAGCACAGGGCTGCTGTGACAGCCAGAATTTTGGGGACTGGTTGTAAGTACCACTTCTTCAGTACTATCACAACTTTAGCCACTGAACAAGTGGCCATTAACTGAGGAGCACTTGTAATACATGGATATTAGACATTTGGCTTGGTGGGAATCACAGCCATGTCCTGATTCATTTCTAGAAGGATATCAGATCATAACAATATGTAAAATAAAATTTTTCGTAGAAGCTTTTCTCATTCTCTATCTCCTCTAGGGTCTTCTCCAAGCCTGCAATCAGCTCCATGCTGACTATCTCTTCCAACCAGACAAGGCTTATGATACAGTTTATGACACTGGAGACAAGACAATCCAGTGTGGCCGACATGTTGATGTCTTCAAACTATGGCTGATGTGGAGAGCTAAAGTAGGAGCACATTCATTACTGGATGAAGTGTCCGACTAAAGATGAACCAAGTCGGTTGCTTTCAATTTCGTAGTTTTTAATGTTAGATTTATTTCGTTCTATGATAAACTGCATCACTTGAAAATATTTTTTCAATGAAAATTAATACTATTAATAAATGTATACACACTCATACCTATTTGCAATATATTTGAATGAATATGAATGAATGAATGAATGAATGAATGAATGAATGAATGAATGAATGAATGATATAGATTCTGATCAGTATTGCTGGGCCTCAGCAATAAAAGTATTTATCATTGCAGGACTTCTTTTTAATGAAGCTCTAATAAAAATCTGCAGAGGAATCTTTGTATTCTTCAAAAGACAGCTTCTGAAATTTCAATATAGCCATTATATTACTTTACAGTGGGAGGACCTCGTTTAATTGTTTGCTGGCCCCAGTTAAATCGTTGACATTTTACATTGCAAACTTGCAGTATACGATAGAATGACTCATGTTTGTTCTGCCTTTTGTATCTTACAGGGCACAGGAGGATTTGAAATTCTCATCAACACATTTTTGGAACTTGCAGAATATCTTTACAAGGAACTCAAGACAAGAAACAACTATGAGCTGGTTTTTGATGCTGAGGTTAGGAGTTAACAGCGGCAAGAAGTCTCTATATTACTTCTTTATTTTGTTAATCTATAGTTTCCAGATCCCACAAAAGTCTTCTTCGCAAAGGATGAAAAGAGCCAATTTGGTCTAGTTGTTAAGACACTAGCTAGAAATCAGACCTTGAGTTCAAATTCTGCTTTAGCGATGAAAGCCAGCTGGGTGACTTTGGGCTAGTCTCTCTCAGCCCAATCCATCTCACAGGGTTTTTTATTGTGGGAAAATAGGAGAAGAAGGAATATTGCCTGTATTTGCCATTTGAGTTATTTGTAAAAACAATAATGGCAGGATATAAATAAAATAAATAAATGGACACACTAAGTTAATTATCACAAAGGTTACAAGGATCTTCCAATCTTTCTTGGCTAGATTATAAGGAAGAAATGTGCTTTTTCCTTTTCCACCCCCCCACCCCCTCCAATCCTTTTTTCTAGTCTTTTTTCCCCCCTTAGCTGAAACTTTGCATACGAACCTTCATGCAAGTGAATTCTTTGCATTACACATTCTGAGTGTGAATCAAAATTTCCAGTGACTAGGAAGAATGAATCATCTTTTTCCCTAGGTTCAGAAGCTGCCAAATAAATTAATCAGATTAAATGAAAATATGTTTAAAAATGGGTATGAACCTCTCATTTCTGCTTCAGCTGAGTAGAATTCTAATGCTAGAATTCTACATTTTCCAGAACTTCTTTACAAATTCATGTGGGTGCATATTTATTTGATGTTAAGCCCCAGAGATTTCCCTGAGCTATTAATGTGTAAAATGTAAAATATTTCATAAATATGTGAACATCAGAAAAGGCAATCCTTAGTTTTCATAATGCCCCAGGAGAGAAAAATAGAGTAGCAAATGTACAACATGAATCAAAAGACATAAAAATGTTTCACAAATAGCAGTTGTAAAATTATCACTAAACTAAAAAAAAAGGACTATGAAAAGGTAATCAAAATAAGTTAGATCTGGAAAGGTTCCACAGTCTAAATTTTTGGTATTTATGGAATGTTCTTCACACACATCAATTTTTTTCTGAGCTAATGTAGACTAACCAATTTTAAAACATGTAATAATTCATTGAGATGCCTCAGAGACTTGTATATAATTAATGAAATTTAAATAGACTGTTTTCACACATTTTATCTCAGTAGATATTAATAAACGTTTCATGGAAATATTCTACATCTGAACCAATGTTAATTCTCAATAAAATAAGTTAACATTTATATTCATGCAGAAACAAATTCAGCCAATATTTAAGGTTGCAGTGAACTTAATAAAAACAAATTTTAGCTTAATTCATTATGAATTTTGATCCTGCAGTGGAGAAGTAACCCCTGAGCTATTTCATGATGTTTATTGTGTTGGCAGTAGAAAATATTTTATCCTATGTTAAACAGGCATGAATAGTTGTGATTAATAGAAAGGCAATTCTGAAGGAAGGAAGGATGTAGAGTGGTTGAAGTTTCCAGTGAGTTTTTTTCATGCTGGGCATTAAATAGAAAAGAGAAGAATTTGTGCCATGTCATCAGGTACAAGAAAATGCCAACAGAGGAAATCATGGGCTTACCATGGGTTCATACTGATAGTAAGGGTTTTGCATAAAGAGTGGATTTATTTTAATTTTATTTATAAGACTTCAGGTTATAATTTCCCCTGCTTATTTGATAAAGTAGAACATTTGTTGCAGAAATAAAAACGTTTGATTTTACCTTTTATTTTTTTAAACAAAAAAACCTTCAAGCCTGAATTCAGCAATGTATGTTTCTGGTATATCCCACCAAGTCTTCAACATATCCCAAAAGGCCCAGAAAGAGACAAAAAACTTCACCAGGTAAAAGCTCATATGTACATTTTCTGTCAGATGTTTTTTTTCCAAACTTGGCAACTTTAATATGTGTGGAATTCAATTTTCTAGCCAACCATTCTGGGTATGGAATTTTAGGAGTTGAAGTCCACACATATTAAAGTTGCCAAGTTTGAAAAGCACTATGTTGCAACAAGTATTTATGGAACTAAAATGTTCTATCTATCCCTCCATATTTCACATAAGTTAAATATATTAGAGGACAACTCCTACTATCCTTACCAATGATCCATTGAGCATGACAGCTAGGGATGTAGGATCATGCTGCAATCCAGCATTTGGGGAGTCTAATCTATGTATAGTAGATGCAATCTGCAATGGCAGAAAATTTGGTTTTGCCTTCAGCTTCTGACGGACACATACCTGACTGTTTCTGTTCTGCATGGTGTCATCCAATATTTTGTTCCAGTCTGTTTCTACTTTTTTTTTTCTAATTGCGGTGGCTCAGTCGGTCAGCAGTTTAGCGGTTCGGATCCCTAGTGCCGCGTAATGGAATGAGCTCCCATTACTTGTACCAGCTTCTGCCCAACCTAGCAGTTTGAAAGCATGGAAAAATGCAAGTAGAAAAATAGGGACCATCTTTGGTGGGAAGGCAACAGTGTTCCGTGCATCTTCGCTGTTTAATCATGCCGGCCACATGACTACGGAAACGTCTTCAGACAGCGCTGGCTCTTCGGCTTTGAAATGGAGATGAGCACTGCCCCCTAGAGTAAGGAATGGCTAGCACATATGTGCGAGGGGAACTTTTTTAAATCAAAGGCACATCATTGGATCTTTTTTTCCCATTCTTTAATTGTTTAAATGAATTATGATATGGCCTAAGTAATACATTACATTACTTGAATAGAGTGCTATTTATACCATATCGACTAGAGAATAATACTAAAATGTTTAAATCTTAAAGAAAGAAATCTTAATATCAATATTAAGACATCTCTAAAATGTTAATATTGATAAGCATAAGGTTCACCATATTTTAATAAAATATAAATATACTACACTTTAATCATATTTCTGCCATCATTCCAAAATAATGTCTGCTACGACTTACTCTCATCAATACATTATCCCAGGAATTAAGTAATGTTTTCTGTCCTATCTATCCAGGTTGCTCCAAAAATGAAAGCAAGGATGATAGAAGAAGGCACTACTATGGTTAGCTACCAACCTTTGGGAGACAATGTGAATTTTTTCCGAATGGTTTTCTCTAATCCAGCAACCAAAAAATCAGATGTTGATTTCCTCTTGGAAGAGTTTGAAAGGCTTGGGAAGGATTTGTGATAATCTGAAAACAATGTATTATTAGTATTATGGTGAATCTCTACAGCAGTATACTCAACCATGACAACTTTAACGTGTGTGTACTTCAACTCACAGAATTCCCCAGCCAGCCCTCTTAACTAGGCAATTCTGGAAGCTGAAGTCCACATCTTAGACTTGTCAAAGTTGAGGAACACGAAATGACAAAGGTCTGTTGTTATTATTATTTTTTTCATAAAAGTGCTGCGCTGTTGTTTCCTTTCTTTCTGCTATTTGTTCGAATGAAATTCAAAGGTTTGAAACTTACTGGGAAGGGAGTTACAGTAGATCTAATGAAATATACCATTTTCCAAAAAACTTGTATTTGTACATTAAGCAGGTAAAGAATCTTACATGTCTTTTTACTCAAAGCAGTGTTTTTGCATAGGCTGCAGCAGTGGCGGTATTCAGTTGGTTCTCTCTGGATTGCGTGAACTGGTAGTGTCCTTTGGGAGTTGGGCATGAACCAGTAGAGTCCTTTGGGAGTTGGACGACCTACAAATACAATTAAATAAATAAATAAAATAAATAGTGGCGACTGCAGGAAGCTCCGCCCACCCGCCCCAATGTAATGCGCGAGCACTGTGCATGCGCAGAAGGCCGTGTGCATGCACAGATGAGGCGCATGTGAGCGAAGCGCATGCATGTGTGCGCGCTCACATTTGCAAACTGGTAGGGAAGATTAGAGCCGAGGTGGTGCAGTGGTTAGAGTTCAGTACTGCAGGCTACTTCAACTGACTGCTAGTTCAGCAGTTCAAATCTCACAGTTGACTCAGTTCAAATCTCAAGGTTGACTCAGCCTTCCATCCTTCCGAAGTGGGTAAAAGGAGGATCCAGCTTGTTGGGGGCAATATGCAGATTCTGTAAACCGCTTAGAGAGGACTGTAAAGCACTATGAAGCGGTATATAAGTCCAAGTGCTATTGCTATTGCTAAGTGAATCCGACCTCTGGGCTGCAGCCTAACAAAACCTCTTAAAAAGTTCATGCGATCATGCTGTCTTGTATGATCACAAGTAATCCCCAAAGGAAATCATGTGTGAGAATCACCATGCACAATACAAGCACTGGGTCAGGGGTGGGTTCCACTTATCTTTGCTACCGATGCGCATTGTGATGTAATTTCAATTCCACAAATGCTCCATAGCGGGATTCTGCCCGAAAGACAGCTGAAGAACTCATCCAAAGACGGAAAATTCCGCCGAAAATTCCGCAAAAAAGATGGCGGTGCCCATGGACCAGCACCGCCAGAACCGGATCCATGATGTCATTTTCATGTCACCAGAAGGTCACTAACGTTTTGGGGAATCTGGTCCGAACCAGGAGGAACCCACCCCTGCACTGGGTGTTTTAAGAACCCCACATAGACACATCTCTTGACACCATGCTCAGGGTCGAAATAGATCCAAGATGGCAGTCCTTCTCACCGCACTCCATTAATTAATAACCAATGATGATCAGAAATGCAGGTAGTCCTCGACTTACAATGATTCATTTAGTGACTGTTCAAAGTTACGGCATCGAAAGAAGTGACTTCGGATCATTTTTTTACACTTATAACCATTGCAGCAGCCCCATGAAGACCACTGCAGCAGCCCCATGCAATAGTTGCAGCAATTTTGACACAAAACAACTTGGCATCAAAATTTAGATGCAAAGACAAAGTGGAAACTAAAAAAAAGGATGACTGGATTACAACTAGAAGTAATCCTGCATAATAAAGATGATTTGGATCCCTTTCAGTCAAGGCTCAAGCCTAGGCATGGGGCAAAAACACATTGGTCATTCTTGTGATGGTCTATAGCAGGATGTGGGTGAGGATGGCACACTTCTCTTAGTCCAATATTTTTGGAAATACATGCACTAAGTAGATCCAGCTTAGTCAGAAAGGTCATCCATTTCCTATGAGACCAAGGAGGCAAGTAGGCAAAAGCTCTGAAGATGCCTTTCTTGGTAGCAACTCCATCACTTCAGCTTATTCTAAAAAGTCAAGATGTTGCTCCCATTCTGTAATTAGAAAGATGGTTACAAATTAGAAAGTCTTCCCTCATGGGGCATTTGAATGGAAGAGCAGTGACAGCATAGGTAATTATTGCATGAATATTAAGCGATTGATTTTACATTGAATGTTGATTTTAGTGTTTTTAAAATTGTAAGCCGTTAGAGGCTAGTCAGTAAGCAGCGCTAAATTATTGTAAATAAATAAATAAACAAATAAATAAATAAACAAATAAAATAGAGATTGTTTAATTCTTTGAAACCACCTCTGACCATTATCTACTCTTTCCTACTGGTTTTAGATTTAAAAAAACCATTTAAAATTTATTTTTAAAATGGTATGCCATTTTTTTCAACGTCATCAGATTTTCTTGGGGCATATTGCAGCATTTTCACTAGTCAATGTCTTATACCGGTATAAAAATGGTCATTTCTGGAACTTGTGCTTTAGATTTTCATCATCAATTTGAGAAAGATGG
Source organism: Imantodes cenchoa (assembly GCA_027560375.1). Lineage (NCBI taxonomy): Eukaryota > Metazoa > Chordata > Lepidosauria > Squamata > Dipsadidae > Imantodes > Imantodes cenchoa. The sequence goes on from JANHGD010006670.1 coordinate 31,483, forward strand.
AAGTAAATGAGATAGAAGCCGGTGCATGTGTCCCAATGTTTTCTGTATATTGTGGACATCTGAATGCCTGAATAGGGATTATGTCACAAACAGGATATTTGCCAAACACGGAAGCATAATTTTATAAAATGTAGGAGTAACGTTTCTCCTCAATGAAGCACTTCAGATAGAACTACCAGATTTTTCTTCTGAAAGTTAAGACTTCCTGAGTCTGGAAAACATACCAATTCAGAATTTTACAATTTAATATGGAGCCTGAGGAAAATCAGCAACACAAGATGGGAATTAGGTCTACAGTCATAAACCAAATATTCCTATTCACAGTTCCTATTCACAATTCTCCCATATTACCTCTGTTATGACCCTATCTGCTATGGCCCTAATAACCAAGAATGAAGAATATCTGGTCCTCAAAGTGTGGTCTGAATTACAGCTATAACTTCCATTTAATTGTAAGCATGAAAATTGAAATAATTGGAAATTGTAGCCCTAAATATCTGAAGGTCAAAAAGTTCCTCACTCCTAGAGTAGGCTGTCTGCCCTGGAAGTAAGAATCTTGACTTCATTTTCAATCCAGTTTGGTGATTTCAGCTACAAAAAGGCTTCACTTCCATAAAAGACATAGCAGAACCAAAAAAGGCTATCCAAGTTAATTAATTTCAAGGGATTGGATTTAGCTCCACTTGTGCACAAAGTTAAACTAACTTAACCCAATCAATTGATTTATATAAAATCAACCCAATAAGTGACTCCATTTTGTTTACTTAGTTCTGAAGGACAAAAAGCTGGAGAAGAAGCTTGAAAAAGCAACTTTTTCTATTGCACTGTTTACTGTCAGAGCAGGAGTGAAATGCTTCCGGTTCGCTCGTGCCTGTGAGTCATCAGAGAGCCGATTGCGAAAGGAGCGTGAGGCTCCGCCTGCCTGCCCGGACGCCGCTATTTGGGTTTTTTTATCCTCTGTGCATGCGCAGAGGGTAAAAGAACTCAAATGGCAGCGTCCGGATGGGTGGGCGGAGCCTCCCGCTCCCTTCACAACCGGCTCTCTGACGACTCACAGGCACGAGCAAACCAGGAGCATTTCACCCCTGTGCCAGAGCCCTGCAGTGTAGGATACATATTTTCAGAAGTGTTTGCAGTAGCCAAGTGATGCCTCCAATTTTCTGTCCCGTTAAAAGGAAAGAGGTCAGTGAATCTAGTGATAGTATTAAGCAAGTGCTCAGGAATTATCAGGTATCAGGTAGGGATTATATATTCCTAAAATGGCAACTTTTGACACAATTCATATAATTATGTCCTGCCAGAAGTTCTGGTAAGGAAATCTGGTTGGGATGTTTTAAAAGTATTAAAGGAGTTCTACCATCCCTTCTATTGATATGGGCTGATGATTGTTTTTATTGATTTTTCTGAAGTATTAATTTTTCTTTTCAAAGGATCATGTCTATTTATTTTAGATAGTGATAAATAGTGGTGAGTGATACCAACATAAATTTTACAGTTTAGAGTAGTGATGTATGACCCTTTTTCAAGATGATACAAAGATTTTAGTTTTATATATTAATTTAATCAATGCTGGCCATTACCTATACAGCCCTACATAGCCTAGGATTAGGTTTTCTGAAGGACTGACAATCTCATGTCACTGGCCAGTACATGCCAGCAGAGTTAATATGCTGCAGGACTTTATAATCATACAGTGCCATCAATGGGGACCCAGAAATTTGCTATGAGGTCTCACCAGTAATGGGTTCTAAAACCATTTACTGCCGGTTCGTGCATGTACTCGCGTGCCACTTCTGTGCATGCGTAGAAGCATCCTGGGTGGGTGGGCAGAACCTGCTTCTGCTGGGGCTACTGGTTCTAAGAAACGGTTCAAACCAGGAACAACCCACCACTGGGTCTACCAATGAGATTCCCTCTGAGCTCCATGTGACTCCTATCCTGATCAAGTTCTGCAAAGCTTTGAAGACCTGGCTGTTCTTTCAGGTTGGGGTTGAGATGGATAGAACTCTTTATGTCTTGTATGGAGTGATTGGATCGCATCTTGTTCCATCTTGTGCTTTTATTTTTATTGTGAACTGTCCATGGATGATTTGGAGTCGGGCAATGCCTAAATTGAGCTAAATAAATAAATAGTGGCCAACAGAAACATCGATCCAGGCAGGGGTAAGTTCCAACTTACCTCGCTGCCGGTTCGCTCCCTCCTGCACCCCGTGCGCACATGCATGTGCAGTAATGAAAAATCAAAATAAAATAAAAAATTTAAAAAGCTGGAAAAAAGGATGGTGACCGCATGCACAGGGACGGAACTCGGCTTTTGCACATGCTCAGAAGGAAAAAAAGCCATTAAAAAAACATTTAAAAACATTTTTTAAAAGATGGCGGCCACAGACCAGCACCGACCGATCCTGTTTGGTGACATCATCATGACGTCACCAGCGGGTCACTACCAGTTCGGGCAAACGGGTCCAAACTGGGAGAAACCCACCCCTGGATCCAGGGGCATGTACCCGAGTACACATTTTTTTTAAATAATGACTCATTCCCATAGATTCTAATTAGTTTTTTTTTGTTGGGAGTTTGGGTAGCAAGAGTTGTATTACGTTTGAGACTGGATGAAAATTTGAAGTTGGAAATGTCATTAATAAACTAGAGTGCCTAACATGCATATAAATTCAATATTAGCCTGAGTATGTTTAAAGTAAGAATTACGGTACATTCAACTAATATAGCTATCTAACAAAAATATCTAATAAGAATAACATTAACTCCAAATTATTTAATCCTGTTTTAATGTATTTATAAATGTTTTATAGATTTGTACTTCTTATGGCTGTTCACCACCCTGAGTCCTTCAGGAGAAGGGCGGTATATAAATTTGAGTAATAAATAAATAAATAAATAAATAAATAAATAAATAAATAAATAAATAAATAATAAAACTCCTGAAACACCCACATTTGGTCTAATTAGATTAAATTAGAAATTAGATTGGTCTAATTTCATTGAATTAATCAGAAAGAAAATTTATAACCCTCCTAAATAATTTTAAGTCTACTCTTTCTACTTAAATAATTACTAATGGGCATGTCCAATTACCGAATACCAGTTACGCTAAGAAATCAAAAGCCACTAAAATTAAGAAGGACAATCACATAAAGACCTGGCTGTGAGTGAAAGAATGATTAATAATATCATTGAAATGTCACCCATTTTGAGTAATACACAATTATAGCTTCAACAAATTAGCATTCAAGCATCTTGTCGGCCTAACCCAAACACAAATCATTCAAATGGTTCTTTCTTCAATAAGGTGATAGAGATTATTGCATATCCCTTTCAAGATAACATCTGACTGACAGCTGAAATAATAGGATGATGGTAGAAATAATGGAAAATAAAATCACAATAACCCTACAGTAGAAGTAGCCAAGATTTCTGGGAATTGGGCCATAACACATTATTTCAAATCAATCTGGCTGAGCTTTAAAATCCTTGGGAGAACCTATTTTCCTTTCCACCAGTCAGAAACCCCTTTGACAGGTAAGGCAGAAGATACCTTCACAATGGCTGCTACTAGCATTCCACAGCGTCCTTATCAAGGGACAAGGCAAATTTTATCTTTAAGGTGCTCTAGAAGAGAGAGGGATATTTCAGTCTTTTGCCATTTGTTTCAGCCTGTTCACTGTCAGAAGTAAGGATTCCAGATAGAAGTGTTGGGGACTGTTTAATTTATTTTAAATAGTTGCTAATTTGTTGTTGTTCAGTTGCTAAGTGATGTCCCACTCTTTGTGACCGCATGGACCGTAGCATGCCAGGCCCCTTATTCTCTACCGTCTCCCAGATTCATGTTCATTGCCTCAATGACACTATCTGACCATCTCATTCTCTCCTTTTGCCTTCAATTGCTTACTAATAGATTTCCTTTAAAAAAAAAAAAGATTTGAATTAATATTTTTGGTGTTTCTACTGTTATTTCTCCCCCCCGCTTTCATTCAGAGCAACTACCAACCTAAATTGGCTTGTAAGCAAACATAAATAAAGATACAATAAATAGGATATGGGAAAAAAATATCACTAGAATTTCTCCACAAGAAGTTTGGTAGTGGTAATGTTGTGAGGACAAGGAAAAAAATGCAGCTGAGTATGCTTCCTCCGTCTCCCTTTCTCATCAAACATTGGGTGGTAATATCCCTGGGAGAGGGGAGAAGAATTTCTGAACTCTATTTATTGTGGAAACATGACATATTAATTGAGTAAATAATGCTCAAAATGGGGACAGAATGACTCTAAGGTGTGCTTCCTTATGCATGTATGTAAGTTTTCTTAATTAGGCCAGGGGGAAAATCTAGCAGCAAATAGAAAATTCATTTGGCTCTTTGGACTGAATAGCTGATCTTCAGTAGATTAGGCAAAGATATCTGATGCTGATTTTTTAACAGTAGATATCATTAGCCAAACTAAATCTTCAGAAAGGCTGAGACAGGTTATCATTGCCTAGGAGAGTCATCAATCATTGGAGTCACCTGTATCTCCTACACTGCCAAATATTTGCATTTCCCAATAATAGAGAATAAGGAAGATAACCTTGATGGAAATATGAAGCTCTGTAGTCAAGGTGACAAAGGGCAAAACATTTTCTAAGTCTAGAATACTTGCAAGCAGTTCAGGCAGATGCCTCTCTAATTCACTAAAATATATAAAGGAGGAAAAGGAAGAGGAAATAAAATGTGATCATTTTGTGTAATCTTCTGTTATTTTGAGGACCCAGATTGTTGGGGGCAATATGCTGACTCTGTAAACAGCTTAGAGAGGGCTGTAAAGCACTGTGAAATGATACACAAGTCTAAGTGCTATTTGCTATTATGGCCAGTCTCGATAAATGTACAGGTAGTCCTCAATTTACAACCACAAAGGGGATTAAATGCCTGCAAGATGGTTGTTAAATAAGTTTACAATCTTTTTTTGCCAGAGTTGCTAAGCAAATCAGAATACAGATAACAGAATTGGAAAGATCTTCCAGTCCAACCCTTTGCTCAAGCAAGATACCCCATACCTGTGACGGTAAACCTATGACACGCGTGCCACAGGTGGCATGTGGAGCCATATTTGCCGGCATGGGAGCCATTGCCATAGATCAGCTCCAGCACACCTGCGTGTGCTGGCCAGCTGATTTTTCGCTGGCCATGCCCCCCTCCCCTCCCAGGAGTCTCCATGGCCCATTTTGAGGTAAGTAAAGGACTCGCATAGAGGCTCTGAGAGAGTGTTTCTGGCCTCTAAAGGGCCTCCAGTGGGGTGGGGAAGGTCTTTTTTGCCCTCCTCAGGCTCCTATGAAGGCTCTGGAGCCTGGGGAGGGCAAAAACCCACCGTGCCATCACATGTGAAAAGCAGGAAAGTGCAATAGCAATAGCACTTAGACTTATATACCGCTTCATAGTGCTTTACAGCCCTCTCTAAGCGGTTTACAGAAT
>JANHGD010006670.1:41787-53481 GCA_027560375.1 Imantodes cenchoa
GTTTAAAATAGTTTTAGCGAGGCAGACGTCTCTGCCTGCCCTCTTCCGAAGAAGACACGGTTGTAAAGGGGGTGCAACTACGGTATGAAGGAGGAAGGCATTTTTCTCGTCTTCCGGATAGTTACGTCACATACATTTCATGGGGAAAGGAGTTCCACTTGCAGTCTTTAGGGGTGAGGAGAGTGGGAAAAGAAGTATTGGAGCTGTTGAGGTGGTGGTGGTGGTGGAGGCAGAGAACCTGGTGGCGGCTCCCAGCAGGGAGGAGCCCAGGCAAGGCTGCGCGTTCGGAGCTTCTCCAGCCGGCGCATGGCCCTTTCGAGATGGCGGGGCCGAGAGCGCTACCGCCGGCTGGGGAACGGCTGCTCCTTTGCCTCGCCAAGGAGCGGGCCGGTAAGAGTAGTAAGAGCAGCACCGTCCCTCTTGGAAGAAGGGGGCACATGCGCAGTGGGGAGGGGGTTTGCATCTGTGCAGGGGTATGGGGCCATGCGCGCATGCGCGCATGGGGGACATTGCATTATGGGTGTGGCACGCGCGAGTGCAACAGCGCTCGCGCTTGGAATTTCGCCACACAACGTCATCACTGGAATAGACTGTTCCTAGCTTTGCAAATGCTAGATATCTGAGTGCTGTTACCTAGCTCAGGTGGGTAATTATACATATTTAATACTTAATTATGTTTCTTGGAAACACAATCACCTTGCTCTAACTACTTTATTTTGTAACATTTAGTGCACATATAATGTAAATTATGCATTTAATCAGAATGGTTCTAATTGGACCATTTTCAATTCACTCCCCTAAATACTGTTATTCATTAGCTGCGCCTCTAAAAACTCTATGCACTATGATAATATGATTCTCAAAATGTATTTTCTCCAGAATTTAGCTTCACTCGAATGGGTTTTGTGAGGACAAAAGTACAGCTGTGTAATTAACTGTATTAAAAATACAAGATGTAATGAATCCACCAAAGTTCAACCCTGAACACAGCCCTGCGCTGCAAAAGATCAAACAGTGCTGCTCAACATTTGTAAAGGGAGACATAAATTAGTGAAGGATGAAAGTGAAAAATATATTTTCCATAATGTACTTATTTGAGGACTAGCAGCATCAGGGGTGGGCTGTTGGGGGTTCGCAGGGGTTCAGGAAAAACTCTAGCTAAGATTCTGTGCAGTTCAGAGAACCCCCAAATCCCACTCCTGGCTGGCCACTCTCAGGAGTCCCATTTGGCCCGTTTTGGATGCAGCTAAGTGCAGGGCGTGCACAGAGACTTGGGGAGGGCGAAAAATGGGCCTACCAGAAGTTCAGGCCTGTTTCTGGCCTCCAGAGGGCCTCTGTAGCCAGTGGAGCCTGTTTTCGCCCTCTCAGAGGCTCGAGGAAAACCTCAGGAGCCTGTGGAGGAAAAAAACGCCCCTCCCCCGGTGGTGCAGGACTAGACTAAAATATAGAAATAAATTGAACAATGGAAAACAAGAAGGGAAAGAATCCTGCAATGCATCCCTATGAGCAAATTAGCTGGGCAGCAGCCTGAAATACTGTTAACTGAGTGAGTCTAATCTTCTTTCTGCCTTGACAATCACTGACCCAGAACTGAGCATATGCTGCCACCCCACCACAAAACTTCCTAGTACAGTGACACAAATACAGATGCAACAGGCAGAGAAAACAGAAATGACATGTTATGTTGGTTCACATGAGAAAATGCATGTGCTCTCTCTGGCTTCAGGTGGAATTCAGGCCTAGGAAATTTAGAAGCTGCATTAACTGCTATTGCAGATGAGCCATCCCATGACTGGGATGGGGAAACTCTAATTCTCCTGGTCCTGCTGGAGCTTTCAGCAGCCTGACATCATAAAACAATGTGTATCTCAGACTGGCTGCAAGGATTGAGAGTTGGAGGTTCTGTGGTCAGTTCCAGACAGAGGTGGCTATGGGGGAAAGTCAAGCTTTTCACATCAAAGTGATTTGATGCGAGTTGCTGCAGAACATCCAATTTACATCTACATGAAGCCAGGCTCTTCTATGAACTTAAAGGGAGGTATCATCAATGGGTCAGTGCTATATCTCCACAATGACATGCAGTTGAAGGCTTTTCTTATGTTTAAAGGCTATTCAGGGCTCAATAGGGAGAATCAGAGTAGAATGAATTTTAGCACTATGATGGCTATAGATTCAGAAACTGATTAATTCCATTGGAGACCCATGCAGAGCAGATTTGCTATCTGGGTATCCTTGTGGATTCATGTTTTCTGCTGAAAGGGTAGGGAGAACCTGTAACCAAGAGGGAGTCTGCACAACTCCACATTGTATACTAGTTATGCACATTCCTAGAAAGGGAGGCTCTGTTGATGGTCACTTTTACCACTGTCACTTCATGTTTAGAGTAATGCAGCTCATTTGAATTCGTTTCAAAATGCAGTCACCTGAGTAGTAATAGTCACAGCTTATTGGCTTCGATAATGCTTCTGACGCTTCTAATGTGAAGACTGGTTGGATTTTAGGTGCAATTCAAGGTATTGTTTCTTAAATCTTCATATAGTTTAGGGCCAGTGGTGGGTTCCTACCGGTATGATCCAATGCGCTGTTCTGGTAGGGGCTCGCTGATTGCGCAATTTGCCCTCAACAGCTCCGGTGCTGTCTTCGCCGGTCCGCCGTGTGGCGCCATCTTCTTCTCTGAATTTTTGGCTTTTTTTGCTTCCTGTGTATGCGCGGAAGCAAAATCTCGCAAGGGGATGCTCGCACTCAATGATTTTTTGCTTCTGCGCATGCGTGGAAGCAAAAGTAGCCGAAAACGCACACACGCGAGTCCCCTCACAACATTTCAGTGATTTTTTGCTTCCTGCACATGCGTGGAAGCAAAAACGTGCAAGGGTACGCACGTGTGTAGAGAGTGTGTGTACATACGAAACGTGATGATGCACGCGCAGCACAATGGTAGGCACGTTAGAGGAACCCACCCCTGATCAAGACCATCAGGTTTGGGTGGAATCTACCTATCCAGTGAAGTGTCTCAAGTTTTGTGCAGTTGGGTAAGGTCAGGGAAGCAAGAACTACATAGACTTTGGTAATTGATCTTTAATGCTAGTTTGGGGATAAATACAGATTCTTGGAAACTCTTTTAGAGCAGTTCCTTATGGGAGAATGATTCCTTCCCAGGTTTATTATTATGTAAACTGAATTGCTGTTCACAAGTTAAGCTACTATCCAATTCCCCCTCTGTCTCTGTATTTCTAATTTCCTTCCATAACTTCCCCAACCTCCCCACAGTCTATTACAGGTGTCCTGTACTTGACAGTTGCCCAGTGTCAGGTGCCAATGGTCTTGACAATGAAAAGTGATCAAAGCACTTCAGATAATATTGCAGTTTGATTAATTCTTGAAAATAGCTAGATATCATTTATTGTATTTTAGTGTAACTTCCCAATAGCGTCCTTGTTAATTGGATTGAGGAATAAGTTATGAAGACCATTTATCAGTAATTACTGAGTTTGCAATTAATAGCTGATTGGTTAGGGCCAAGATGTTCCTGGTGATATTAAAAAAGTTTTCCTCTTGAACAAAACACTACCAACAAAATGCACTTAATATTTAGCACGTTATTTTTTTCACTACATTCTGTACAGAACCTTGCTTTGAGCAAATAATTTATTAAAGGAAAGTATCTATGTGTCCTTATATCTTCTATTTTGAACAATATGATCCAGCTTGACCTTGATGGAATTAAATACAGTTTTCATAACTCCTGTAAAAAGGTTGGTTGTATAATATTGGTGTAAAAATGTCAAATATGTTGCTATTTAAGTCTGAAAAACTTAAAACTATCAAAGAGGCCAACCTAACATTAGACAGAACACAACAACTGTCTTAGGGGCCTAAAGGTTTGTGCAAAAACATAACAAATTGCTAGTTATTCAGTTTGCATTATTATTACTATTATTATTTTTATATTGGATAAAGGTGAGGCAAACGGGAATTTTATGTGTCAAAGAGATCAACCCTCTTGATTTTGGGTTTTGCAATTGATGGTCTGCCTCAGTCAGAAACATTTTTTAAAAATATTAAGACATTTATTTAGTACTAGCTGTACTCGGCCACGCGTTGCTGTGGCTCAGTCTAGTTAAATGGAAAAGAAAGAAAAGAGCTGTGTTGCTTTTGATGGTACAGGTTTTCAAAAAAAAAAACCTGTCACAGGTGTGACATGTATATATTTTATATAGTAGGTATATAAAAACATGTATTCAAATGCAACATTGTGTCAAAATTTTGAAGCAATCGGTGAAGAACTTTCGGAGATTTAAGCTTTTAAACAAACGAACATTTACATTTTTATTTATATAGATTTATTTTAAAGTGGGTTGTAAGGAATTCACTAGAGACTTCTCTTCCTGTACCATCTTCAGCTCTTCTTACGTAAGAACATTGATCTGCAAGGTAAAAGTTTATTATATGTGCCACCTTTGCTTCAGGAGCTTGAGGTGGCACATGTAGTAAGGCTGTGAAGAGGAGATTGGACAGTTTCAACCCAACCCAACTTGCATTAAGTTTGAAACAAAATCCTGAATCAAAGCAATGCTTGCCCATGAAGAACTGTATGGGATGTTAAAAGGGCTTGGATTCAACACGTGAACAAAGACCCATATCCAATTGGACAAGTGGCTAGAGTCAGCCCATCTTAAAATTGTAATTTGGAATATGAAGATGGACCAATTTTGTCACCCCAACACATTAAACCAAATCAGTGCTTCGAGGGTGTGCAGAGTCACTTTGTACAGGCTAAAGATTTCCTCCTATTCTAATTCACAGTAATAATTCTTTGATTATAATTTGAGTGAGAGAGCAAGAGTGGTCCAATGAGATTTCCCAGCTGAGAATGGACTTGAACCTGTTTTTCCAACCTTAATCTAACTCTTGATCTGCCATACAATGCAGAACATAGGGATGGCCCAAAACTTTTTCAATGGAATAAAACCTTAATCATGTATATTCAATTACACATTATCTCTAACCCATGTGCCTTCCTAATTACAGAGCATCACTTTTTTTGTTCACTTGCCCTTGAAAGTATCCATTTCTCTGTGGGTTATAATTCATTTCTTCCTTCAGGGTTAAAAAATAATAATACAGTATTTCCCACAGCAAAGAGAAGCAGGGATGGTTAAACTGATTCTTTCATCCAAAGAAGAGAATATATCTAATCTTGTTTCTGTTCTGAAATTGCTTCCCGATTTTCTTCTTGCAATGGAAAAAATATATATATGAAATTTTGATTTTATTCTTGTTAACTAGATGGGCTATTGTTCTAGAAATGGCTTGAACACATGGTTGTGTAAAAGCCAAAAGTTGTGGCTGTGATATTATCTTCGGCTGTGCTAAAGAGTGTCGGAAGTTGATGCCTATTGCTTTCCTTTCCTCCCTTTACACTATATTTCTTTCCTCCTTTTCTTGGTTTTCTCACTACTTTTTAAATTTTTCTTTATATTTTATATTTTATAGTTATAAATATGAACTATATCTTTATAATTTATATCTTGAAAAACCATTTTTTTTCTTAAAATGGGGACAAAGGACCCAGAAGGGGCGTGCATAAGCGCACTACTGTGCCTACCGTCCCTGTCCTACTGTCCGATTACCCTTTTTATTATTCTACAGGTATCTACTTTGCTTTTTATTATTACGGTATTATCCTTATTATTATTATTATTATTATTATTATTATTATTATTATTATTATAATACATGTATCTACTTTGCTAGTGTTTATGCTTATATCAATAATTTCTATCTTGTATGTGCTTGACAAAAAATAAAATAAAATAAATAAATAAAATAAATACTGTACAAGAGTACAATCAATGACTAGCACTGATGATGTTACCTAGTTTGGTAATGAAACATCTGCAGAAAACAACTGAGCTCAAAGAACATTAAGGATCCCTCATTTCAACCTGAGCCAAAAAAAATTCCTCCTTTTATTGGCACAATAGTATTTATTATTTATAAATTATATTTATTTAATATGTATCCATGTATTAAATTCATATGCTTCCCCACTTAACAAATTTCACCAGTGACTGCTTTTACATATTTAAACTTACTCAAGGTAAATAGAAAAAAAAGAGACCCGTTAATGGGAATAAGTGCAGTTGTTGTTAATGGGAATAAGTGAGATATACTTCTGAGAGATGCATAAGATTTGCATTATAAAAAGTAAGATGAAATGTAATCTCAAATAACTGTTCAAAGGATAGCGATCTGCTAGATTAGAAACAATCCAGTTTTGCTTTAAAAGTTACTTTTTAAAGTTAATTCTACGTTTTGAAAAATGCAAGATAGCAAACGAAAGGCAAAATTTAAGGAATAATTATTTTTCTTTGAAAACAGTACAGACAGCAAACACTGTTTGCGATGTATATCTGTGCATGTGTGCCTGACCCATAGAAATAGCAAAGAATTGAAGAAATGTACATTATGGAAGTATATTAATGCCAGAACGTTTTCTTAAATGTAGTCGCACTAACTCCTCCCAATTATTTAAATCTACTCCAAACATGACTAAGTCAGCATTTAACTCAGCTGCCTTATCTTAATACTAAACAGGACACTGTTACATTTCAGATTATACTTTTACAGATATTTAAAATGGATGTGGCTTTCTGGAAGTATAGTTATTCTCTGCTATTTAAAACAAGATACAATACCACTGGGCCTCTTCAGATCAAGCATTTATTTTAAAAAGCTTCATTTTGTTGTCTAGAACAATAATAAAGCAGTCTTTAAAAAATAAGTCTAATAATTTGAACATTCTATAGACATTTATAGTTATTGACTTACCTCCTTGCAGTTTCAGCAGTCCAACATTGCCAGCAGTCCACCTCCCAGCAATTTGCCTCCTTGCAGCTAGTTTCACTTTCAGTTCTAGCACATGGCCTGCCTGTGCTGAATCGGCTGGTGGTCGGGAGGCTGATATCAGTTGCTCTGCTAATCAGGCTCTGTTCTGTTTGCTGCAAGGAGGTGAATTACTGGGAGGCAGAGACCAAAGGGTGGGGGTGGCTGAGTGAAGCTACATTCGGTGTATAAGACACACTCAAGTTTTCATCCTCTTTTTGGGGGTAAAAAGGTGCGTCTTATACTCCGAAAAATACGGGTATGTAATTTCAGGTGCTTATGCACACACCTATACAGATTTTTAAATGTAGTAAACCCGTCCTTTGGGAGAACTATAGTTTCTTTTGCCAAATTATGCTTTACTTTATACTCTGAAATGTACCCTGGATAGGACCACTGGCTGAGTTCCACTCACCTCTGCTTAGAGTTAAATCAAACTGAGTTCTATTGACAAAAGTGCTGAAATTTAAATAGTAAATCCTTTAAGCTGAAATATATTCCCTGAGGCACAGTGCTTTCCGTGGGTGCTTTTGAAACAGTGTTCTGTTAGGGTACTGCTAAGGTGCTACAATGCATAGCACTAGTCTCCCAGAGGGCTTTTCAGATTGGTATAAATCAGACCCTTTTTGTGTTTTGCTTTGCTTTGCATATTTCAGTTCCAATAGATTTATGTGTTGATTTTTAATGGAATAACCAAACATAAATTTGCTGATTCGTTCAGGAACAAAGGGCAGATTTAGTTGCAATTGAAAACAGAGGGCACAATCAGCTTTTCAGCTTTCCCCCCTCTTTCTTTTAAGAGCAACAATGTTCTACACATTCATACCAGCTTCCATTGAAAATGGCTTTCGTTTTGTAATTCTTTCATCCCTTCGCATAGCCATATGGCAATTCCAAAAGGTTCTGCAAAGGATCACATGGCTACCTCTGTACACGGGGGTTTGTACACAGGCTGATTTTGCTGGGAAAGAAAGATAAAATTGAGATTTTTAGGGGCCACGGTGCATTTTTCAATAGGATGTTGGATTTTTATCCAGTTAATAAATGAAAGTTAATCAAATATCATTTTCTTGGTGTATGTCTCACCTTGAGTCTGGTAAATGACAGAATATGAAATGTCAGCATGACATTTTAGCACATTAAATTGAGTTTCATTTTACTAATTTCATGTTTTGACTGTTTGCATTCTGATTCAACTTTCTGTATAGTCTTTCTGTACAGAAGTGAAAACCAGATCTTGTTTATAGTATTTTGAATGCTTCTTCTTTCTCTCTTGAACTATTTTTTTCTTTCATAAAATTTCCCTCTCTTTCTGAGGCACACCATTATAATGGAAAGACTAGTTATCTTCATGTTTTTCTATAAAATTCAACAATTTATTTTATTTTCCAATAGCTAAGGGTTACAAGTGACTCTAAATAAACTCTAATCAAGTATGCTTTTCTTTTCTGCAGATACAGTATGTAATTGAAGTGTATGGACAAATCTAAAAAAACTTTTTTTACATTTTCAGTGCAGAATTAATCTTAATTTTTACTTGTGTGACATATATCCTCTCTTGCTTCCTATCTTAATCTTTCAGACTTATAAGAAAATGTGTTCTCCCTCCACGGGTGGGTTCTAACTTACCTCGCTGCTGGTCTGCTTCCTCCCGTGCCGCATGGGTGCACCTTGTGGGTGAGTGCGCACTTTGTGTGTGTGCGCATGCACAGTGCCGAATTTTTTTTAAAAAATAAAAAAAGCCACAAACAAGATGGCAACCTCATGCACAAGGCCGGAAACTCGGCTTCTGCACATGCTCAGAAGAAAAGAAAAATTTTAAAAGCCAAAAAAAGCCAAGAACAAGATGTCGACCACATTCACAGTGCTGGAAACTTGACTTCTGCACATGCTCAGAAGAATTTTTTTAAAATTAAATTATCCATTGAACGGCACCGACCGAATCAGTTCCATGATGTCATCGTGATGTCACCAGTGGGTGACTACTAGTTTGGGTGAACCGGTCCAAACAGGAAGGAACCCACTTCTGCCTCCCTCCCTCCCTCCCTCCCTCCCTTCCTACCTACCATAAAGCACTATGACTTTCAGGTCACTGAATCTGTCTCCCAAGCAAAGGTCTGGAAATATCATTGACTAGTCTCTTTTTCTTCACCCAACTTCTGAAACAGGGTTATTTTACCAAGTATCACATTGACACTCTAAGCAATCTGCATTCTTAATGTACCAATTGGAACTCTGTACTTTGCAATATATACATGGACAGGATGCAGGCAATTTGAAAATAAAAACTACAAGGCTGCAAAGATGTCAAACTGAATTTTACAAGTTATCTACCAAATGGTTTGCTCCCAGTCCAACTCTGCCCAATGACAGCTGTTCTGCAGATTGCCATTTAAATGAATGATGATGACTGTTATCATCAATGGAGAAGTTAAGGATTCACTATTATGAGAAACTGAGTTGAGCTACAGCCGATGGGACTAGAGCCATGTAGCTATTGTCCTCATAGGAATTATGAGTACAACAACCAGCTTCTCTGCAGAATTCACTCACCGTGGCCGAGGAGCAATTAAGAGAATTGGTACTTTACAATATATTCATTTACTGAATTGCTGAAAGAGACCCAGCCAAATCACACCACACACCTGTGCTTAGCTTATCAATAGTAATAGTCTTATAAGGCAGACCTAAGGAAATTGTTTTCAATGGTTCTGGCTCATTAACACTATTCCTTGTTTCTCTATTAATTGTCCCAACCAGTAACTCATCATTGTAATGCTCCAGACTTTGGAACTAATCTGAAGAGAACCACATAAATCAGTGTAGTAACTATATTATCAAACTATAAATTTGAAAATGAATAAACAATTCAAGGACAGTTAGCATTGATGCTTGATTCTATGATACATCACTTGAAACAACCACAGATTCAAGCCAGATGATATATAAGAAGTAAAACAGAAATAAAAAAGTCAAAAGTATCTAGAGACTTTTCTACCTTTGAGCTAATTCAACTTGTTCTCTACTAATCCTAAAGGATGGAATGTAGCTTTGATGAAAATACAATTATTATCACTCCCTTCTCAGTATATCAATCAAATTCATTCTGCTTTCAGAATACTTTGACCTCTCAGTCCCTTATAGAACTTTTGGAGAATCTCAGCTATATACAATCTGTATGAGCATAAGTAGGACCCTTTATGCTAAACAGAGATTACTACTTGGCTGTTAGGGAAGGAGCCTCATCTTCTCTTTGGTCAGTTTTAGTCCAAAGAGAGAAATAAATTACATTTGACTTCTGCATGGAGGAAATGCAGCAGTTAGAAATTGAAGTATTGGGAAAGGCATTTGGTGCAACATATTGGATTGTCCAAGAGAGGTACAACATTTTACTACTATCTCTCTTCCCAGCACTGTCTGTTACAGGATTATGTAAGTATATTGCCCATGATCATAATATTCTTGAAAGTACCATGCATATTCACAGCTTCCTGTAATCTGCTTCAGCAGACTTTATTCTACAAGGCTGAGGAGGATTTTCAGAAGATTTTCTGATTTTCAGAAGATTCAAGCATTAAGGCCTATTACACATTTGTATTTCTCTGCCCTTGTTCATTCCTTTTTTTTTTTTTTTTGGTTCAAGTAGACATATGTATAGGGGGACATAGAATATTTGGAAATTTGTCCAAAAATTATATTAGAGACATATGTTTTGACAAATTCATTCTGGGAGTTGAAGTTTGTGTGGGACTCAGAATTTACCTGATATCATATAAACACCTTCTATGCTTAATAAATTACTTGAGGTACTGATATGAGTTCCAATCATTTTTGTCATTGTGCTGTCTAATGATCTTAACAGAACTAAACATCACCTAGAGCAAAAGAAAAGTCCTTTACAACCTCCCTCCATATGAGGGGCAAATCTATAGCACTAAGCAACATTTTTCAGAGTGTCTATTGATGCCTTCAGTCTTGAGGCATCTTAATGCCAACATTTTCTTTGCTGGGTTTTATCGCACTTCTCCCTCATAAATATTAAGGACAATCTGCAGAGAATGGATGAATGAATGTGTTATTAGTAACTGTTAAATGCATTTAGATTTCATTTGAATCAATGGAACAAATAAGACTTAAGGTCCATTGATTTCTACAGGATCTAAGTGTGACTAGATTACAATTCAACCATATACCTATCTTCTAAGAAATAAGCTTGGACGTAGATAATTTCCATTTGGCTTCACTCCAAGAAGTAGAAAGCTTTGCTGCCTTAGATTTATTGGTTATGAGTAGTAATTATGTATAAAGAATTAGATAGCCCTGTACTTTGGGTATACATGAGAAAGTACTATAGATATTGTAGGATGAGAGCGGCCTATGGTGGCAAAAAAAAGTCATATTTTCTCTAACAAATTTTACTAAAGGCATAAACTTTTGTGAGTTGCATCTAATGAAGTGAACTGTAGCTCATGAAAGTTTTTGTATGTTAACCAATGTATTTAGAAAAAGTGATTCTCGAACATATCCAAGACAAACTCTCTCAGTTTCAATTGAGTTTTGAAAACATGTTTTAGCTAATTGCTTCTTTGGGTAGTTATAGCAGTTAAATTCAAATCAAATTTGGTATCTTGAGAACAACTTTGTAATTTCCCCTATTTTCCAGCATACCTCACCTGGTGGCAGTGCCGGATTTTCCTATAGGCTAACTAGGCTTCAGCCTAGGGCCTCAAGATCAAGATCAAGAGGGGCCTATATTCAAATTGTTAGCATTTTTTATAAAGGTTAGTACCAATCACAACATGTTTCATT
>JANHGD010006671.1:8578-20172 GCA_027560375.1 Imantodes cenchoa
GATCACCCGACAGGGAGCCACAGCAGAGGGCCCAAAGAGCCGCATGCGGCTCCGGAGCCGCAGGTTGCAGACCCCTGTCCTAGCTTATGCACCGAGTACCAAACAAATGATGAGTACAAGGACAAAACGTTCGCATCAAAATGCATTGAGTACCAAATTTGATGAGTTTCAAAGCAGCTGAGTAACAACAAGGCACCACTGTACTATACACCAATCAGATGAAGCACATCACACAAAAAAACATCTCAGGGAATTCAACATTTGGATTCTTCAGCTGGAAGGATCCGAGAGATCAGCGAATTTCTTGGGGAATCTTGTTGAGATTACTGCCAATCCAAGTGGACAGGTGCATTGTTGTTCTGACTTGGAGCACGGTAGTTTCAGGTGACGAATGTGCAAAGTAAAGTCAAGATCCTCTTGAAAACAGATCTTCCAACACAGATGATCTATCTTCCTGATCTAACAGAAAAATTTGTGGCAGTCAGTTCCCTAAGCCATGCCAATCCCAAGAAAAGACCCTGGTATCTCAGCAAGCCTTTTAAGCCTCGTGGCCTCCACTCAAGCTTTCATGCACACACCTGCCAGCAAGTTCGCAGTCTTAGAACAAGAGCCGGTCATCTAAAAGGAGGCACGGTGTCCGTTATCACATACACAAGAGCAGGCCAGAGCCATCCTCTGCTGAAGTTTGCCAAGAGTCCACATTCTTCATTTAAGCTTCACACTTCCAGGGCGTCCACTTTATAAGGCCAAGGTGCCAAGGAGTCTATGGGGAGCTGCCAAAATTGGAAAGGGATGATGGGAGAGCATCTAAAACTGCTGGGAGGTGGTGGAAAGAGAGCGAAGGTGTCATTCACATACACACACACACAGTCCGGGGTTTTCCAACCTTATTTTTTTCCTGATGATTGCTGCGGTTTGTAAGCAGTAGAATAGAGGTGTCCAACTTTGGCCACTTTAAGACCTGTGGACTTCAACTCCCAGAATTCCCCAGCCAGTATGGTTGTGTGGCCAAGGTTGGATACCCCCTGCTATAGAAGATGAAAAAAACGAAGTTGTATCCATTGAAATGTTAGCGTTGCTGCAGGAGTTCCTCTGACCGACTGGGAAGATTCTGGTGGATATCTCCATTTCAAGAATTCTGCCACTGATCTAGTCAAGGAAAGCCGCCACAGACTATTTTAAAGTCTGCCTGACGTTTTGGAGATGGATGATCTTTTGTCAAGAGCAACACAAAGGGACATTACTCATATTCACATAGACAGTTTTGATAGCAAGGACAAGACAGTGACATTTTCCCATCTGCTGTGTGTCTGTAAACAAACACACAGGCATACTCTCACACATACACACTCCAGCCTCCAAATGCTAGCTAGGCAGTGGGACACTTGCTAATATGGTTCTCTTTCCCTCTTTGCTACCCCAGCTTACAGTCACATATTATTCATTTCAAAACATTTGCTTCTTTCATTGCAATCACTGCCCGATTTCAGATCCTCAAAAGAATGTATTTTTGTGTTATTCTTGGGCACACACATTATCTTTCTGTATACCTTGCCCATTAATCCCAGCAGTTTTATTGATATACAAAGAGGGTAGGCTTCTCAAAGAAATATGTGTACTTAGCATGCATACCTCCTCTTTAATGAGCTGATATAATGAGCACTGTCGGGCTTTAGGCCAGACTCAATAATAAATCTCAACTTTGCAAACTCTAATTGTGGCGTTCAGGAAGTTACTGAAGACAGAAGCTCACAGTTGCAGTAAAATGACTTTATTATTGCAATAGCACTTAGACTTATTTACTGCCCCATAGTGTTTTACAGCACTCTTTGGGCGGTTTACGACGTCAGCATATTGCCCCCAACAATCTGAGCCCTCATTTTATCGACCTGGAAAGGATAGAAGGCTGAGTCAACCTTGAGCCGGTCAGGATCGAACTGCTGGTAGTGGGCAGACTTAGCCTGCAATATTGCATTTTAATCACTGTGATAGCAGGGCTAAAAAACAAAGCTGCATGCACACTGAAGAGCTGGTTTCTGCAGTACAGGTAATCCTCGACTTACAACAGTTCATTTAATGTCTGTTTGAAGTTACAACGGCACTGAAAAAAAGGTTCTTATGACCATTTTTACAACTTACGATCATTACAGCATCCTCAGCATCACGTGATCAAAATTTGGCCCTGCCAAATGAATTTTAACATTATTTTATTTAGTTCTTCCCAAAAAAATAAATTTGTTTAATTTTATTGGGATTGTTTGAAAAAGGTATAACAATTTGGGTAAAATATTCATTTTAACAGTGGAGATTCTTCCTATTAACGATAATTGTAACTTTGTCCAATTTTCCAAGTTTTTCCTAGTTTGTGCTAATAATTTCATATCATTATCTTCTTTTATAGAAGAGAATTTTGTGGTTAGCCAAATCCCTAAATATTTTGCTTTTTTAACTATTTGAAATTCTAGTATCCTTTGTAGTTCAAATTTGATCAAAATTTGGATGCTTGGCAACTCAATTTCATTGAGGGCCGCATAAGGGTTATGTTTGACTGAGGGAGGCTGGGATGGGCGTGGCCAGGGTAGATGTGGCCAGCTTGATGTCACTCGTGTCGGGGACCCCTGTGATGGCGCGAGTGCTCTGCCAGCAAAAATGGGCTCTCAAACTCCATTTTCGGCTGCAACCGTCTCCTGCAGCCCTCTGCCAGTGAAAATTTAGCTTGGGAGGGCCATGAGTGGCCCTCATGAGCTCCATTTTCACTGGTAGAGGCCCCACAGGCTGGTCCTTTGCTGTTTCCAGGGTGGCTCTGCGTGCCAGATCTAAGCATCCCATGGGCCAGATCCAGCCCACGGGCCTTGAGTTTGACACTCCTGTTCTAGTCCCACCTTAGGCATGAAAGCTGGCTGGATGACTCTGTCTAATCCAGCGGTTCTCAACCTGGGGGTCGGGACCCCTTTGGGGGGGGTCGAATGACCGTTTCACAGGGGTCGCCTAAGACCATCGGAAAAGACAAATAGCTTTTTCACAAGTTACTGTAAGTGTTCCTCTCAAGGGAGGGGCAGGACCCCTTTGAACAGTACGGCCCTCCTTCTGGACCGCTGTCACAGGAGGTGGGGCATGTGAAACCTGTCCTGAGGAGCCGTTGGCTGCGCTGAAAATCTGTCACGGAGTTGTGGGTGCTGATTGGACAGCTCTTCCATTTTGTCTGTTGGAGTAAAAGGGGCTTGGAGGGGCCGAGAGGGGCTCGGGCTGGACCATCGGGAGGATAAAAAAATGGGGGAGGGAAGAAATCGAACTGTTCCAAGATTTCCCTTTCAGGTAAGGGGGCTGGGAGGTGCCAAGTTTAGCAGTTAAAGAAAGGCAAGGCTCAGGCCAGGTCCCCAACATTACGATTCGTAATAGTAGCAAAATTACAGTTACAAAGTAGCAATGAAAATAATTTTATGGTTGGGGGTCATCACAACATGAGGAACTGTATTAAGGGGTCGCGGCATTAGAAAGGTTGAGAACCACTGACTTAGATACTGCTTCACAATGCTTTTACAGCCCTCTCTAAGCAGTTTACAGAGCCAACCTCTTGCCCCCAACAGTCTGGGTCCTCATTTTACCAACCTCAGAAGGACGGAAGGCTGAGTTAACCTTGAGATGGTGAGATTTGAACTGCCAAACTGCAGCTAGCAGTCATCAGCTACTTCGGCTCGGGTATAGACTTTATATCTCATAGTTGCCGATTCAAAGAAAATTGACCCTACCGGTACTAAATGATGGATGCCTCCAACTCTATACATCAGGGAAGCTTCAGGGAAATATAGTGATATTACCAGATGGGCAGCACTGAAATGTTTTGCCACATTTTCATAGTTTTGGGGAAAAACACTGGGATGGATGGATGAATGAAACTGTCGCACACAGTTAAACACATCAGTCTTAAGAATAAACAAAAATATTGGGGGGGGGGGACATTATGAATATTGCGAGTGTAATTACTGAATTTTGGTGGTACAAATGGGTTATTCTGGCAGTTGCAAAATAGGAATTGTGAAGCCACAAATACTCTACAAATGCCCCTTTCTAGATGCATGCTTACAAATTCTATTATACCCAATGCCATAATTTCTATATAGATACACTCGGGGCATACTATAATAGTTCTTACTATGTTAGATTGCTAGAGTACATGAATAATCCAATAATGCTGAGGCTTAAGTGTGATCACAACAATAAAGTACCAGCTGTTACGCAGGAAGGGTATATATTTCATTCACTGCAGACAGAATAAAAAGAAGAAATTTAAAAAATTACTTAAAAGTAAAATATAAATGTCAACTTTTAATAAATTATAATTAATCTTTTATTAAGAACTAAGAAAACAGAAAATAAGAATAATCTTGCCAAATATATCACAAGATTCCATCAACAAAATATAGGTTTAAAACTAAAATAATCTCCTTTTGTCTCTCCATGCTAAGTAAAGCTCCCGAACAGCTTACATTAATGCCATAAATACAGCTAAAATCCAGAATGATTTGAAAAGTTTCAGAGGGCACGATATGTTTGTCCTAAACAAACAAAATAAATGCAATAGCTTTGAAACTGAAGGTAGAACAGCGACATACTGAATTCAAGCAGGAGACACAGATTATATGGAAATGTTTTTAGCAGTTAATAACAGAGACATACACATTTCATCTTAGAAAATATTACAGCCTTGATAAAAAATTCAAGAGGCTTTCCAATTCCAAAGCTAGCAGGAAATGAGAAATGAATGTGACGTATTGAAAATACATGAATGTTTGCTGAGTCACCACCAATGGAAGTACCAGAGACTTTTGGACAGCCTATTTACACAAATCTGATTGTACAAACAGTGGTTTTAAAATGCCAGATCCTAGAAGCAAGCAAATATAGTCTCCAATGGTATCAATTCTAAAAGGCTTGATTTCAGTGAGAGCAATCCAATGCCAACATTCTTACTTTCCTTGAACTCAGCTTGCATGTCTATTCAATTATTGGAGTAGCTGAAGTAACTCTAGGTGCCTAACACATTAGGGTTTAAAAAGTAGAAAAGAAAAGGCCAAGAAAACAATAATACGTATAATACAGGGGTCCCCTGGTCCGTGGACTGGCAGCAGTCCGCAGCATGCCAGCAACTGGGCTGCGCAAACAAGTGAAGCCCCATATGCGGGATGCAGACAGTAAGCGAAACCATGCCCCTCTGGTCCACAGAAAAACCTTTCTCCAGGGAACCAATCCCTGGTGCCCAAAAGGTTGAGGGCCACTGATGTACTACATCTGGAAAATAATAAAATAAATTCAAACGACCATAAAAGCAAGGCATATTATCAGGAAATGAATTACTATACTCTACCCAGATATCAGAGGGACAGAAGGCATGGAGAGTGCTAATCCAGGAGTCAGACAAGACCGAATGTTTGATGACAATGATGACCCAGAGCATCAGGTTTTTATATCTTTATGAAAAGACAGGACTATTTGGACATAGAGCAAATTCTATTCCATGGGGAAGGTGCACCTACAGAGAAGACACATCTCTTGGGTCAGTGCTTTATAGCTGGGTTCTGGAGCACATTCAGGTTGATTCTGATTAGGCAGACATGATAGGAGATGGTCCTATGGGTTGTTTTTTAAGGTATCACTGGAACCATGGTGGCTTTATTTTTATTTTTATTTACTTCCCAATATACTTTACTGCTATGGAATTTCCTCATAGTCTCCTACTCCAGTACTAACAGAAAACAAAATATTCTACTAGCAATTACTAATGGGTTAGGAGGCTATAATGTCTGTAGGTTACCCTGCAGCAGGGATGGGTTTCACTTACCTTCCTTACTGGTTCGCATCGTGACACGTGCACCCCGTCATGTTGTGCAAATGACCCTCTGCGCATGCGCAGAAGCCTCTGCGCATGCACAGAGGGTTCTTTTGCCAGCTGCAGTGAGCAGAAAACCGGTTCAGGGGTGTGGACAGCTGGTCATAGTTGCCAGTTCGGCGAGCAGGTGCAAATTTCTGACACCGGTACGGGTGAACCAGTCCGAACCGGCAGAAACCCCCCAGTGCCCTGGGGGAATAAAATAAACAAACAAACAAAAACAAGGCAAGGGCAAACTACTTCTCTTTGGTTGCCAAGAAAACTAGGTAGTTATGTCCATGAAGTCTCTAGGAACTGAATCTGACTCCAGGGAGTCTTTATTATTTTATGTGAATAGGACAGCCCTGTATCTTAGAGGTAATAAAAACAACCCATAATGGCACAGTAAACCTGACATATGATGTGGTTTATAAAAGAACAAAGGCTAAGAAAAAAAGATAAGCATCCCAGAAACCTAAAATCTCAGCTTCCATAATTTCTCACTTAAATAACATTATTCAAAAGCTATGGGAGAATTTTCTTTTATATTCAATAACAGTGGAAGTAGCATAACCCCTTAAGATCTCCATTGTCACTACCATATAAAAGAGCCCAATCTTGCTTGCAGAAAGTCTGTAATTCCTATTAATGACTATTTCTTTGCCTTCATCTTCAAAGTTACTTAGCAGTTATTGCTGTAGAGCTGCTTTTCCTGCCTTGTAATGCAAGTACTTAAACATTATCTGTTGACACTAATAAGGTTAAGAGCCTATCCCAGTACAGCTAATGTTCACAAAAGCCAATGAATTCAACTCCAATATCTGAGCTGCAGATAGTTCTTATAGATGCCTAAACATTTTCCTTTTTTTCCAATAAAATGCCTTTTAAAATAAATTCACCATTCATTTTATTCCTGGGTTCATTTTATACTGTATGGATTTATGCACAGGTCTAAGATGATTATTTTGCACAGGTGAATTTGTGAACTCAAACATGATTTCCAGCTTCTTCTTTGAGGTTTATGGTTTTTAGTGGCCTGACTTGGCTGCTGATGCATAGGTGCAGGTCAGTAAACATCATGAGAAAAGGGGAGAAGCAGCTGAATTTTGGTCTTGAAGGGCAGTTTGTGCTGTTGTGAGGGCTGATGAACTATAGCCGGGATGTCAAACTCAAGGCCCCAGGGCCGGATCCGGCCCATGGGTTGCTTAGATCCGGCCCACGAGTCTGCCCTGGAAACAGCAAAGGACCAACCCACAGTGCCTCTGCCAGCTAAAACGTAACTCAGGAGGGCCATGCACTCCCCCCCCCAACCTCCGCGTTCACTGGCAGAGGGTTGCAGGAGGCCATCAAAGTCGAAAATGGAGCTTGGGAACCCATTCTCGCTAGCACAGTGCCAGGGCCAACACAGGCACCCCCCAACATAAGTGATGTCAAGCTGGCCACGCCCACCTCTCCCGAGGTCAAACACAACCCTGATGCAGCCCTCAATGAAATCGAGTTTGACACCCCTGTATCTAGCTCCTCCCACAGCTGGTGCAGGAGATGTAGAGACAGCAGTCCCATTGATCCAGCTTGTTATATAGACTGGAGCCCTTAGGGGGACACTTACTTCCTTAGTTGTTGGGGAACCTGCTGCTGGGCTAACCAAAAAAAAAGGAGAGAAGGAGAAAAAGAGACTGCAAAACAGAGTAACAGGAGAGAAAAATTGGAGAGTAAAGTTACATGAGTGTGGAGTGGAACAGCTGTCAGTTCTGTTTTGGCAAAGAAAAATAATGTCCTGGGTGGCTTTCCTGGAGAAAAGAAAGTGGCAAAGAGACACCTTCACCCAAAAATCTAAGGTGGCAAGGAGGAACTTTGCTGCTACAGGATGGCATTTTTATGCAGGAACTGAGGTGAATTAGGAGGGGATAATCCTTGGTCCTTGGGAAAGGACCAAACAGAGGACTTTTGAGAGATGTTCTTCCCCCCAGTTGAGAAGCAGAAAGTGTTCACTAAGCACACTCAATAGAAGGTATTTTACAACTTGCAGCAGTACTTATAGGATCTGATCTACCTAGCCAATCAGGGCACTTAGTGTTGTGTAGATGTGCAGTCTGGGCCACAGAAACATTCCAGAAAAGGAAATACCAGGACTACAATGGCCACATCAGCCTAACTCGGAGGGTTTCCCAATATCAACTGTGCCATACAGTTGAAGACTCAAACCTTCTTGCACTAGGAGCTCCACCTTTGCTTTACACTCTGCCATGGGTAGCACTTTTGAGGAAGCAGAGAGTTTTGGGGTAGGAACAGCATGGAGGCAAATTTTGGTCAGGGAAGATTGGGAAGGAGGTTGGAGAGGCAGCTGAAGAGTGGCTGGAGCTGGCTATCTTGAATTAAGGTCTTTGTGCTGGGTAAGGAATGGCAGCAAATAAGCAAGATCTCTCTGCTAAGCAAAGAGCTTAAGCAGGCAAGGAGACCGAATGGGGATAAAGGAAATGAAAATAACCACAAACAAAATAAAGACACCCTATCTGAAGGACAAGACGAAAAAGTAAAGAGAGATTTGAGCAGTTCTTAATACATTAGGTCTTTAGATTATAACACCATCAATGTAATCTTGAACAATATCGTATATCAAACCCAGCAATAAAACTTACTCTTGGTGTTCAAGTTAATGAAAAATGCTGCCAAATGGCTCTGCTTTGCAGTTCTGTGTCACACACATCTTGTTTTTCAGTCTCTTCAATAGTTTTTATCTAATAAATTTGTGTTTAATAGTGTATGTTGATACTCTTGCCTTCTGGACTCACTAAGGACTTTTCTATCAATGTATGAAATGGTTTCAGTATGGCAGTTGAGTTGATGAATTGGTGTTCTTGTGGCAGTTTTGCATTGGATCCCTTTGTTATAAGTAGAAGACTCTGTACAATCTGTATTGCTTTTTAGGGATGGTTATTATATATTGAACTCTATACATAAACTAACCTTCCTTAAACGTCAATATCGCGTGTATGCCATTTCAGAAAAGGCTAGTTTGGTATGATAAATCTAAGTTTTCAAGAATGTTCATGCCTCTGCCATCTTGAATACATATGGGATCTTCTATAAACAAGATGGAAAGGCTGCATTATTTAATCTATTTTCACCTTGACACAAATATAAGAAATACTGAAAAGCACGACTCAAGTCATAGCTAACACATGGCAAAAACATCCTTTTAACTTGAAAGAATTTTTCTGTTTATAAATCCAAAGTTTCATTTCATTTTGACTTCATAAATGGCTTCTCCTTTCGGCTGAAATTTGTCATGCTTAAATAAATCTTTTAAGAGTTTGTACAGTTATGAAAATGACCAAAATCACTTGAATATTAAAAAAATTGAACTGTCTTTAAAAAGAAAATACTGTTGCTTTTAGTTTCTTTTATTTTCATGTTTATGGTGGATTTAATTCTTGTAAAAAAAAAATCAGTGAACCGGTGGCGAAGGTAAGTGGAACCCATCCCTGGACTGACTCAAAGCTGAATTAGCCTTCCATCCTTCCGAGGTGGGTAAAATGAAGACCCAGATTGTTAGGGACAATATGCTGACATTTGTAAATCCCTCAGAAAGTCCTGTAAAGCACTACGGAGTGGTATATAAGTCTAAGTGCCATTGCTACTGCTATCTTGACAGCAAGCATCCCAATGCAATATAACTTTGTCCTGATCTCTATCTGTCTCTAAGATTCCAGATAAAACATAACTGAGTTCAATAACAACATTACCCACCTAAAAGTAGTATTTGCAAATCAAGAGGACATTGACTTAAAAACAATTTTATGTTGTTTTTATGAGCTTATAATGTAAGGAGTTAGGTTAGGAATATTTTTCCTGCATGCTGACATAAAACAAAATTAAGTATGATACATTTACAAACAAAATGATAATGAGGAGATTATCGATTCCATTGGAGTGAAAAATGCATCACAAAACCTAAGTGACATTCTATACATTTAAAAAAAGGTTTTCTAGATGTAAGGATCCACTCTCAACTTTAATGAATGAACCAATGTGACTTTTTACTATTTTTTATTCATAACCTCCAGGAATTAAATTTATGCTGCTAAAAAAATAATCCTTATCTACATTGCAATGTGTCAGAAGCTGTTTTTAATATGAACAAAGAGGAGTTAGTTTATTTTGGGGACTTCAATAATATACACCCAGTAGGGCAATAAAAAACAGAGCGCTTTACTTAATATTGGCCATGTCATTCTTCCACTCACCATGGTATTAATGAAATTCAATGTGATTAATGATCTAGTCTTCCTTTTCATCACCCTTATCTACATAAATATTTCCTGATTTCTTTTTCATCCCTATTCTGAGCTTCACAGCAGTCCATGACCTTTATGAATTTTGTATGTAGGTTTCTTAGGTTCAAAACCTGATGTATTTCTCAGAAAAGAACCCCACTGATGGAATTGTTTGAATGGCATATCAGTTTCTGAAAATCATTCTTAAGAATTATAATCCAAAGATCTTGACCCTCCCTGTATTAGTGCTATAGACACATAAACTTTAATATGTATCTTGCTACTCTCAAGGAGCCATATTGCTAGGGGAATTCCCCACAGTTGAGCAAACCTATTGTAAGATGCCATGACTTGAATAGAGGTGCTATAAAAAGAAATAGACCACATATTTTATTTTCTCTGTGGATCACATTGAAAACCATATTCTTGCTTAAGTTATTAAAGAAATTAAAATTAATATTATAATCTTCTTAGAAGCTGGTAAGAACATGGAGCAACCCAAGGTACTTAGTAAATGAATGCTATGTTCAATGTAATAATTTCTTTTAAAGGTTATACATGGACGTATCATTTTTGGCAGCATCCATCTGGCAGGAATATTACATGCACTGACATTTAATAGTGAACATTGCTACTAAAATTCACATTACAAATGTACATTATTGGAATAAAAGTAAGTCATAGTACTATAATAGTAAATAGTGAATGGGAAGGCTACTACTTGCATTCTCAGCAGTCTACATGCCAACCCTTCAGGGAAAATACTAGACTGTTACTCAAATATAGCATTTTCTCTAGGCTGAAACAGGCTGGAAACACTATGTAGAACACGAGTGTTGAACTTGATTGTGTCACATGACATCACATGACGTATCACAACTTTTTTGCCTTTGTGGAGCCAGGGCCAGAGTGGCCTGCGCGTGACGTATCTGGCCCGCAGGCTGCCAGTTTGACGCCCCTAATGTAGAATGATAACTCAACGCCCTCTTTTCATCTAGAAATAAAGTTTGTTTTTCATTTAAATACAAGCAAGAATTGAGGTACAATGGCTAGGGAAAAGGAGAAAAGGAATATTTATCTCCTCAGCCTTTCTTTTTTCATATTTTCCTAGGAGAATCTAGGAGAAACAAGGAAGAAAGACTTTCTGCTGTAATGATTTATAATATGAACAGGTAAACATTTCAACCAGGAGTTTTTATTGTCCCTGGCAATTTAATGTCTGTGACATTTGTTTTATTTATGCAAATTCAGTATATGTAAGTCTATGCAACTCGGAATTTCTTTAAACAGAGTGTCCTCTAAATTAGAAGCAGATATATATTACTTTGTGATCTACTTAGAACTTTGCAGTATTATTATTATTATTTATTCATGAAAAAACAGTAATACACAGCAAATGAGATTTATATGCTGGATTTCGTATCACAATATCACAAGTCGAACACTTCCCA
>JANHGD010006672.1:170203-182813 GCA_027560375.1 Imantodes cenchoa
CCATCTCTGGCTGGAGGGGGGGTGGGGGGGTGGAAGGGCATTATTCGAGCTAAAATACGCGGCGGGGCTTCCTGTGGGCGAAAAAGTCTCTTCACCTCCGAAGCAAGGATATTGCCAAAAAGAAAAAAGAAAGAAAAAAACCGGCGCGGCGGCCTTTTATATACAGATTCTCCGCCTCGCAGGGACTTTTGGCGGCGTTGAGTAGCGTCTGGAAGGGGGGGGGGGGGCTGGGGCCGCCCTCCGCCCCCCCCCCCCTCCAACTCCTACGCAGCTGTTGTGGCTGCTTCTTCTGCTTCTCCTTTCTCCGCTTTCCATTTCTTACTGAAGCGTTTACTGCCCAGCGCCAACAGTCATAAATTTTGCTACACGCCGCCGTGACAGGTGCATTGATATGCGCTGCGAGAACTCGGCTGCTTAATAACCACTCCTCCGGCCTCTCTTAGTGCCTTTTATTTATTCGGTATCATATTAGATATTGATCCCCGGCAGAATTAAGTGTAGTGTGGGACGTATTTGGTCGAGAGCTGGGTTGGTGTGAATGCGTTGGCTAAGGCACCGGATCGAAAGCAGTTTGCGAGCGCCGGGAAGTTATCAAGAGCCCCTGCATAGCTCGGGGTTCCCCCGTGGCGCGTGGTACTTTTGGGGTCCGTCAGGGAGGAGGAGGAAGAGGAGGAGGAGATGCTGCGCTTCTTTTAGTGCCCTTTGGTTTCTAGGGTGAGGTGGAGAAGGGTGAGGGGATGAAGGCATTGCCTAAGGGCGCTGCGGTTCAGACAAGGTTAACCTCTGGAGTGGCTTGGCAGGGTCCTGGATAGAGAAGGACTTCTCCACGGCCCCCTACCCTGAAAAGCTTTATCCTCAAATTTTCCCCGTTCCCTTAAAAAAAAAAATCAAATTAAAAAGGCGCTTTCAACTTATAGGGCAGCCTTGTAAAGCCAGATCGTGTGAGGAAGAAGAAGGGAAAGGAAAGGGGGGGGGGAAGGGGAGGTCTGTATGTGTGCGTTCACAACTCTTGAGTATGTGTCTGTGTGAGATCTAAAAAGATGAGCCCCCCAAACAGTAGAGCATTGTCCATGTGATTTATGGCCCTCTGCCTCCTTTTTAGGTTCAAGCAGAGTTCACAAGCAGTTGGTATGTAGAGAAAGAAAGAAAGAAAGAAAGAAAGAAAGAAAGAAAGAAAGAAAGAAAGAAAGAAAGAAAGAAAGTAAGTTAGTTCCCATTTTGCTGTAATATTCTCTCTGAAGATCTTGTGTGTTGCTTAAAAAACCTGGTTTTAGTGAATGAACCAGGAGGCACCAAGTCATGTGTTGATTTAGAATAAACAAAACCCCCTATGAACTAGTGAGGCTAGTTGTAATAGGCTAAGAGGTGGACTTTATGATTATGAATGATTATTTGTGAATAAATGCAGCCTTGAAGGCTAATAATACACACATCAATGGAAGGAAATCCTGGATATCCTCTAGGTAAATTTTTATTTTATTTCAATTTGCTTTTTAACTTGGGTCCCACTTCATATGTTTTTTCCTCTTTCCCCTCCTCTAGATTCTTGGGAATGTGCATCTATAAAAAAGTATATCTTCCAATAAAGATAAAACATGTCATAAAATGAACACTACTTCATCATCTTCCATGCCACTGTAGGTTTATAAAACTTGAAGCCAAAAGTTTTTCTTTGTTTTGCTTTAAATTATAAATAACATTCTGGAAGCTTATTTTTCATTTACTTAGTGCATTTATGTCATATTTTTCCTCTCAAAATTCTCATAGTATTTTAGCTGTTTAAGGGTGTATGCATGTGTATATTTTCAGTGTTTTGAAGTAAGCACTAATACAATACTTCCCTATTTTCTCTCTATAGCTTATTTACATTTATTTTAAATAATTTTTAAAATTAAAATACATTAAAGGAAATTGTGAAACCTATCATAATTTAAGTAATGTTCCTGGCCTCTGTATAAAAGGTACTGTGATTATTTGCCAGGCAGCTAAAATGTCTTGTATTACAAAGATGGGAAAATATAGCAAATTTAAAATATTTTAAATGTTTTGTATTATGTCAATTACAGCCATGATGTCCCAAAGTGATACCTGAACAGTGTTTTGTAACGTGAAATAAGAGATATCAGTATCTTTAGCAGGAACTAGTACAGAAATGCAAAAGTTTCAGAAGAATTAATCTCCTCTTTTTTTGTGGTCTCTATGTACCACATTTGTAAACCAATTTAAATGCCTGGAGTCTGTGATTCTAACTTTGTTATCTGAAAATAAAAATGTAGATAATCACAAAAAGCTAATCATCCTCCCTGCTTCAATTCTTGAGTTTATTTGGGGACCCAAAAGATTTCAAATGGTGAAAGTGAAAACTATGGAAAATGCATTTTTGGTTCAATGGCGTATGTGTTCAGCACTTAATGAGCTTATGTGTAAACTATATTAGGGCCATGTCTGGAGAAACAGAACTTTATAGCAGTAGGAATGGGAAACCTTATAGTTATGATCCCTGTGGTGCAACCTTCCCTACACTTTAGCCATGGATTTATTCCACTGAGCCCAGTAGGCCTTCTGAATAAACAAGGCATAACACTGAACTGCCTGATGCTTATTTATAAGTACTGTTAAATTGGAAACAACACTTTTAATTTCTAAAGTATTTGCCTTTTTTTTCTAGATTGTTGATGCTACCGTACTTCTCTTCTTATGAAATAGGATACTTAGCAAATGTATTTGAGAAGATTCAGACTTAAACACTTTGCTTAAAACTAAATTCATGGGTTTGACATCTATGTAAATGCATTGTGCATTTGATACCGTGCATCAATTAACATGCATTTACTTATTTATTAATATACTTAATCTGCTTTCTAATTTTCTCCAAAGACATTTATTAGATAACTTTTGTTCAGACTTGTGGTCCCAGGGTCATCCAGTGGATGAGCAGAAATGAAAAGTCTGGCCTTGCCAAGCTAATCCATAATTCCCTCCCCTCTTCCCCCCACCCCTTGATATTTCAAGTCATTGGCCCATATAGAGCTAATGAGATATGGAGACACCCCTAAACATTGAGAAAGGAAATCCTAATGTTTCTCCCAAGCATTGAAGGCCATGTTTATACTCAGAAGGGAGCAAAGAAATAACAATGCACAAACCATTATGAATTTTTTTGAAGGAAAAAAACCCATCTCTTTTGTATATCAGCAATTCTTATTTTTTGTGAAACAGAAATGGGATTTTCTGCATAGCAATAAACCATTGAGAAGAGCTTCTCAATGAAAAGTGGATTCTGAAAATAATCTCCTATATTTTATGGAGCTTTTAGGTCAAACTACCCCACCACAAACATCTGCTGAAATATGTCCAAAACAGAAAAGAAGATAGCTGACATAGGGTGTTTTTTTTCCGCTTTAGATTGCAAATGAAAGTTACTGAATGCCCTCAGTTACACTTTAACTTCTTAGAACTCTTCCCAGGAAAAACAAAACAAAACGCTCAGAGTCAGGATTTACAATACAGATTGACTTTTCTCCGGTTTTTCAGGTTCCAGTTCTGGTTCAATCCATCATGTCACCCTTGGCTATTAATGCACGCATGCGCAACTTGAGGGGGAAAAAACAAAACAAGATAAGGGGGTGAAAGAGAAAATGCAACCCCCCAAAAAAATGTTGGTTAATATTTATACAAAAATAGAGTAGCAGTCAAACACCGAGGATACAGATATACTTGAGTACAAGGTAGAGAAGACTTTATATTGCTTAAGAACAATTAAAATAATCCACACGGAAGCAATAAGACTGCATTGTGAAACTGTAGGGTGAAATGCAGAAGTTTAAATCAACACTTCCTTTTAAATAGCAGAGTGTTATTTAACAAGGCAGACTAAAAAGCATTCTTTGCTAAAAGTCTATCACCTTTTAAAGCAAGCAAGTAATTAAGTGCAGTTTATAATAGGCAGTGGTTGTCTTTTGGGGAGGCTGGGTGATAGTGTATTTTGGACTTCCCCAGGAGATTGATTTGTATAAACCGTACCATAACTTTTGAGGACCAAAAGTGATATTAATCACTATATTTGAAGCAACTTGTTTCCCTCTGTTATTGCCCTTATTTTCATCTTTGTTATTTCAGACTAATATGATGCCATCTGGATGATGGGGGGGGAAAAGACCAAGCTTTAATGTACTGTATTAAAATAGACTGTATTAAATATTATTATAAAATGCTGGCTGCCTGCTTAAGGTAGTGGTCACAAACTTCATCCTAGATTTACATTTTTATTGATAAGAATTATATCAAAATTATCTATCCCCTATTGCAACCAATCCTGAGGCTCACTCTGATACTAAGATAACTTGTCTGGCCCCTCTTTGACAATAAATAATGCCAATATAAAATCTCCAAAAAGATGTTCTCCAAATGTATACCTTTCCAGGAAAGCAATAGGAATATTTCAGTTTAGGTTAGCTGTTCAGGACTGGCATTCTCCAAGTCTGTAAGATTGTAATTCTTGTTTCATCCTACCAAATGGGGTTGACATGTTAGGTATTCTAGATTAAGACCCTGGAAAGTATCAGTTTAGGCAAAAAAAGGTATCACTCAAACATTATCTGGAAACATTTGTGGCCTTTTGATTAAGGCTGATTAAATTTAAATTTCTACTTTCCTGGATTTTGTAGAGGCAAACGTTTATGTGAATGGGAATGCAAGAGTATAAGACCCTGATTGAATCAGGCCTACCCTCTACATATCCTGATTCTCAGTATTCATATTGGAAGAGAAAGCAATTGATTTCAATGGCATTTATGGCATGTAACTTTATTTAGAATGGGGATGAAATCTATGAATAGCTGACTGCCAGATATCTGCCTAGATGGGAGGGGAAAAAAAGGAGAAAGTAAGTTGGCAAGTGAGGCCGATGATGAAATGTGTGAAATGCTTGGATGGCTGCCTACCTGTGTATTCAAGGGTGAATGTGCAGGTATAGAGCACAGCAGCAGAAACCACCCATAAATGACAAGGACTTCCTTGCTGTGGAGGGACAGATAAGTCAAATGTTAGATTAGACTACTGAAGGTCTGACTTATTCCCATGGCAGTATCTCTTCATCCATCTCTCAAAGTCTTCCTCACATACAAGCGGGTAGGGCGCATCACAAAACCTGGTGTAGGAATAGGTAACAAGTCATTCTCCAGACCAGTCTTTCTCAAATTGGCGCCCTATTGGACTGCAGCTTCCAGAATCACCAGCTAATATGGCCTCTGCAAACCAACACAATGGGGTTTGTAGTTCTCTCTGTATTGTGATGAGGTACAATATTTGTAGACCAACAGGTGTTCTTGGCTGTACAGACCTGGGTTATAGCTTTCTTCTGGAATTACGTGTCTGGTCCATAGACAGTTGTGCTATTTGTGAAACCTTGGGGACTAGTCCAATGGCCAAAATGCAGTTGGAACAACAGGAATCGTATTTATCTCACACTTTAATGTATCAGAATGAGGATAACATTTCCAGGCGATAACCCCCTCTTCTCCTTTGCTTGACTTTTAAAACCAATGCAAATGTGCTTTATACACATAATTTTGTATTTATGTATTTATTTAGTCATGTTTATGCAGTGTATATTTAAATTTCCCTTTGAGAGCTGTATGCAACTGTACCCAACTAAATTTCATCTTAATGTATGCCGATTAGTGACCAATACAGTTATTCTAAGTCTTCAGTGAGGGGTTCTGTCAACATTACTTGTTGGCCTGTCACCGGGTGTCTGGATTAAGGTAGCCGAGGTGAGGTGGGAGTGTGACTGTCGTGCACAACTCGAAAACGGAGCCGCGCCATGTCTGAGGAAAACAAGGGACACGGCCTAGTCATGCCTTCAATCACGTGCGCTCTCCCGCCTCAAATGGCTTCTCGTCTCCTCCTCTCTGTCCTCCAGGTGTTCCGCGGGCGGCGACTGGCCGGAGCCCAAGACGCGAGAAAGCAAAGGCCGAGCGACGGGAGGGCCGTGACGGTCAATGTTGTTTGAGCAGGCGCCCGAGGCCTTGGCGACCGCAGAGCCCAAGATGCAGAAAACCGCCTACTACGACAACTCGACGCTCTTCGGGGCCTACGGCGGCAGCGGCGGCTACGGCAAAGCGGACGCCTACGGCTACACTACAGGCCCGCCCCAGCCCTACGCCCAGCCAGCTCTGGAGACTGACTACCCCGGGTCGGCTTGCTCCCTCCAAAGCGCCGCCCCTATCCGAGGACCGCCCCCTGCCCACAAGAGCTCGGAGCTCGGCGGAAGCTGCATGCGGCCCGGCGGGGGAAGCCAGGGAGTCCCTCAGCCGCCGCCGGGCCTGGGCGACCAGCAGCAGCAGCAGCCGCCTCAGCAACAACCGCCGCCCCCTCCTACGCTTCCCTCTCCCTCTCCGCCTAACAACGCCGCCCACGCGGGGTCTGCCAAGAAGGGCAAAAGCGGGCCTAATTCTTCCAACGGCTCCCCGGCCACGATTAGTAAGCAGATCTTCCCCTGGATGAAAGAGTCCCGGCAGAACTCCAAGCAGAAAAACAATTGCCCGCCCGCAGGTATCCAGCTCGCTTACCTGGGTACCTATGAGGGCGGGATTCTTCTTCTTCTCCAGTTCCACCTGAGAGGATGGTGTGGCATGGAAGTAACTGAAACATAAGGGCAGGCCCAAAGCCCACCCAACATTCCCCCCCCTCCTCACTAAACTGATACCCAGGGAATACCCTCAATAGTTGGCCTGCTCTAGCAATCTGCCTCTGAATCTGAGACACCATTTTGTGGTGGCTCCTGACAACCCCTTTCTTTGGTCTGAGAGGAAGAACGCCACAAAAGCAAATACATAACTGCATAACCCATAATTAATTGTTTTATTGCCCCCTTTTAGAGCCATTTGTTGAGCTATCAGGCAAGGCCACTTCTTGTAACAGCCAGATGAAGATACCATTTCTCCTTCCACACTTGGGGCCTTTTGGTGGGACCCGTTGGGCACAATAGGAATTGTAAACTTACACATTTTAAGTTCACTAGTTTGGGAAGAAAGCAGCCCTTAATTAACATGAAAAATTCTGTAGGCAGGATTCAATGTTCTGCCCTCCTCCCTACTCCAGTTTGATGAAAAGGCTTGTGATGTCACATCCCAATTTTTGAAATTTAGCTGTGTCCTAGGCATACACCTGAGTGATGTCTTGTAGACATAAGCACAGCTTGTAACATCAACCCATCCTTGTTTTAAATGTATTCCTCTTCTAGACTTGATAATGCAGGATTCCTCATAAGAAGTTCCCTACTGAAACCAAACTTTATAAATTATATTAAAATCAATACCACTTTTTGTGTAAGACCATGGACCTGAAAATGTCCTATATAAACCTATGGGATTTAGTTCTTACTTGACTGAGTTTGTAAATTGAACAGAAAAGAGGAGCTCACTATTACAGTATTTCAAAGTTGAGTAACTCAACATATTTTTCAAAGTAGGTTGCCAGATGTTCTTTATTTTTAAAATACATCTTTTCTTTTCAGAGAGCCTTTATACTAGCACATCATGGCTCTGAACTAAATATTAACCATGCTGCTTAACATTTTTTTAAAAAATAACAATTAACCTGTATAGCCAGGGGTAGCTAATAAGTCCTTGCCCCGGCTCTGTCCAAGTCATGGTGTGTTCTACTCAAAATTAGGCAACTAATTATGGCATAGGAAAAAGAAATCCCTCAAGTTCTTCTCCACACCACCTCATTACAAAATAAACAATAAACCACTGCCCTTTGTGATATGCATAGATCTGAAGCCTGGAGCAGTTGTGTTGGTCAGTCTAATGGCAGGGCTGGCCTTGTTCGTATCTCTCTTTAGGAGACCATCCCTCTCAATTTCTTTTGCTCATTTATAGAGAATCTACAAACTGATTTGAGGTGCCTAAATGCTAGTAATTCCAAAGTAGATGATGAAATGAGAGATGGGACTGTGTCTCCAACTGGGCGTGGCCTTCTCTAAAGCCACCCTGCGGACATAATTTTCTAATCCAGCAAGAGGAAATGCTGGGACTTTACTTGATGGCCCCCACATTCTCCCCCTTTCAAAATTGTCTGAAGGGCAGTGAAAGGGAGGAGCAGTGCAGAACCAGATCCTAATAGCTGGGTCTTTCTGATTTTGAAATGGCTGCTCAGTTGGGTGAGGGGGGGGACTTTTCCCATGGCGATTCCCAGTTTAGCAGCCTTCCCAATAGTTAGAATACTATCTCAGAGATAATCAGCACACTTGGGGCTCTCACTGTTGCATTGTCTTCAGAGTTTGGAGCCTGGGTCCTGTCCTGTTTGGATCCCTTCGACAGACCTTCCTGGGTTTTGTCAGAGGATCAATTGATTTCTCCAATTAAATTAGATGATTTACAGCTCTCTTGCCAGAAACTGGAACTTTCCTTTCCCTTTGAGGCCCCTCCTCCCCCCAACCCCCAACATCCAGCTTCAGTCACTGGCTGTCCAAATAGGTATAGAGATGAACCTAGTTTCTTGCTATCCACTTTGTGGAATGGGTGGATGAGATGGGGTGGAGGGCTAAGAATTTCAATGGTACGGCTGGTGAGAAGAGAAACACCAAAATGATCTAAGGCTTTGTTGGAAGCATCCATTGGCATGCATTTTGCTTTCCCTGATTATGAGGCAGGGGCCTTCACATATTGATTGCAATTGTGCAAACTGCTGAGACTTGGGCTCTTTTGAATTTACTGTGAAAGCCAGCATCAAAAGGAAGGGAGGGGAGGAGGGCAGGAATTAAGGGAAGGGAATACAGCTGAAATTGCAGTGGTGGTGGCGCTGTTGATGCCCTGTATTGATCATCTACCCCAGAGACTGCTCTGACAATTACTGAATAGTGTCCGTTCAGAGTGCAATGTGAATGGCTGGATCCAAATTGGGCATTCAGAGTTGTTCAGGCATATTTTTCACATTGGCATTCAGTCCACTGCAGCTTCGGAATACCAAAGGGTCTTCAGCTTCCCATTCTACAACAACCTCTGCCTGCATCTGCCAGGGCAATCTGCATGGTGGATGCCGCCCAGTGGGGTAACTCCAGCAGCCCATCGACCTATCTCTTTTCTTTCTCTTTGACAGGAGAGAATTGTGAAGACAAGAGCCCGCCTGGCCCAGCTTCTAAGAGAGTCCGCACAGCCTATACCAGCGCTCAGCTGGTGGAGCTGGAGAAAGAATTCCACTTCAACCGCTATCTCTGCCGTCCACGCCGTGTGGAGATGGCAAATCTTCTCAACCTGACTGAGCGTCAGATCAAGATCTGGTTTCAGAACCGTAGGATGAAATACAAAAAGGACCAGAAAGCCAAAGGGATTATGCACTCCCCTGTCGGCCAGTCTCCAGACCGAAGTCCACCCCTAAGCGGTCCGAGCCATATTGGCTATACCAGCCAGTTGCCCAGTGTTGGAACTCTGAGCTACGACACTGCCCCATCACCAACCTCCTTTGCCAAGTCGCAGCAAAATCTGTACGGCCTGGCTGCCTACACAGCTCCACTCAGCAGCTGTTTGCCCCAGCAGAAAAGATACCCTGGGGCTGAGTACGACCACCACACCATGCAAAGCAATGGGGGTGGTTTTGCCAACCCTAGTTTGCAGGGTAGCCCCGTCTACGTTGGAGGGAACTTCGTGGATTCCATGCCAGCCTCCGGCCCGATGTTCAACATCAGCCATCTCTCTCACCCTTCCTCTGCTAGCGTGGACTACAGCTGCGCTGCACAGATCCCTGGCAACCATCATCATGGACCTTGTGACCCCCACCCCACCTACACAGATCTCACTTCTCATCACACATCTCAGGGAAGGATTCAGGAAGCCCCCAAACTAACACATCTGTAATAAAATGGAACATATGGAGAGAAAGAGAGGGAGAAAGGGGAAAGAAAAGAAAGAAAAGAGGAATGAAAGAAAGAAAGAGAAAGATCCTCATGTTTCAATTACCTCACTTTTTCCTGATAATTATTTTTCAGAATCCTGAGTGTCAGTGGATTGTGTGTATGCGTGTGTGTCCAGTAACAGCTAAATTATCTTGTTTATTTCATTGACAACTCCTGAACTCTATGGTTTTATTTTCCTTTCTTTTTGAATTAAAAAAAGTTTTAAAGCATGATAGTGCAATATCCTTTAAAAATAATTCCCACAAGGGAATATTAATTGGTAAAAATGTACTGAAAAGTAAGTTGTAGAAATTTGTTAGTATTAGCAAAATATGAGTACTGATGAGGAGTTTAAAACAGTTGGGACCAAAATGAGGACCTTATTCCAGAGATGTTAATTTATGGGATCCTTCAGCAATGTGGATAATTGCTTTGGACTGAAATAAGATGTATTTATTATTTTAATAACTTTTTAAAAATACTCATTATTTAATCTTGGCCTTCAATGTATTTATGTGGATATTTGTAGAATTTCTTCATTCCCTTCTCCCTAATTTTGAAAGTTTAATTCAGGTCTTTGATAACTATACATTTTCACCTATTTAGTATATTTGATCTGAAATAGAAAGAGTAGTTTTGAACAGTTGTAACAGTGGCTGGTGTTTGTAGTTTATGTAAGGATTAAGCAAATTGTAAGTCAAGTCATAGATTAATACAAAATTGAAGCATTATCACAAACAGCCGTTACATTTTAAAACATATAAATATACAACATATTAATTTATTCCATGATTGTTTGGTATCCTTTCACTTTTAAAATGTTTAAAAATATTTAGGGTGGGAGTGCATCATATTTAAAACCTTTCTCTCCTCTGGCAATTTGGGTTTTGGCCATCTTTGACATCCATAAACCATCCAAGAAACTATTAAGTTATAATGCAGTTCCATACTTGTTTTCTCAGAGGTAAGCCCCACTGAGTATAATGGAATTACTTCAGCTATGAGTGTCTCAAATGACATCTTTACTATCTATTACAAAGACCATTTTGTCGTGTTGTTTTAACAGTAAAATAGCCAAAACCTTCAGATAGTTTAGAAACAATATAATGCTATTGATGTCATTTAGTATTTCCACAGTAGTTCAAACTAAGAACTATCCCTTTCAGTTGATGTTATTGTTATTATTGTTATATTATTTATATGCTATTTATGCTAATCATAGATCAATTTTGTACACCTTATCAGAAACCAGAACTTACTTTTGCTGATTAAGGAGGAAAAGGAGAAGACAAATTTTGAATGAAATATTGACAATCAAGTATTTACAAGGAAAGACTGTAGTAGGGTGTAGGGAAATCTGAATGGCTTTTGAGAAAGGAAATTACTAGATCTAACAATATTTAATATAGTTGTTTGTAGCAGACATTGATGCAATCCTCATGTAAACAAATGTTTCTGCCTGAAGCCTAAAATGGACAAGGAACACAAACATCCTTCCTGGGCTCCCACTTTCTTTATTTATGTGTTGTATTTAATCTCTCCCTGGATTTATTATAAAGTGTTCCTCAGCATAAAAGTGACACTAGGTAGATGTTAGAAGCTACAGCTGTCCATTCATTCAGAAAGAAACATTTCTTACTGTCTTCCAGACTGCTCAGTTAGGATGCAGATCTTTGGAAATGCCTTGGACAGGGGCAGAGGGAAATCTCCCATTTCGGCTTGACTAATAGTGCCATTCCATTTCTGTGCATCCTGATGGCAGCTCCTGCAGTTCTTTTTGTTGGAAGAGGATTTTCACTCTTAACATTTGTGTCTGGCTGGACAATGATGGTGACAGTATATTTAAAAAATCATGTTATTGCCCCTCATTCCTTTTGATGTTTTTTTTAAATATACCATGTTAACAATGAAGATGGAATATGTACCCTTTTGTTAAATCTCACTTTTATCCAAGTGTTGTAAATCTGTAAACAAGACAGAATAAACAGCTTCGAATGAAGAAATATTTTAACCACTTCTGGATCTAAAGTTGCTTTCTATGACATTTTGCTTTTTCTAAAATGTACACACTCAGAGCTATTATAAAACCATAATATGCACAATCAGTAAGCTCTGATTTGAACATGTACATAATTCCTAGAGTCTTCCAGGAAATTCCTGGATATCAACATTGATAAATAAATGTCTAATTTATTTTCTGTACCTCATAGGAGGACATTTTATTTCCAACGCCTATAAATCAAAACTAGGCATATGGAACGTAACTTGGTAGGCCTTTCTAGGATGTCCTGATATGATCCACAGCTTCATATTTTATGGGCTTAACTTCAAATGGCATCTGAATTGTTTTGTGTTATTTTTCTTCCCTGAACTCATATGAAGTGAAAGCAAGTTATGAAACTTCTGGGAATGGGAGAGGGAAACAGAACTATTCATACACACATATAAACACAACTAGTCTTGATATAGAGATAACTTTATTTTCAAACTTTACATTGGGAAATCTTGTAAATCAAGTCTGGTATTTTGGTAATTAAACTGTGATCAAAATCGTTGCACAAAGATTTTTATTTCTTTTGATTGAAGTCAAGTCGTGCCCGAAAGACCATATGTTTAGAATCATGTTGGGTGATGTATGTTGAGATGGGAAAATCATAAACCAATTGGAAATAAATCTTGCCTTTGCTCTATTTTCTACGGGGGCGGGCGGGG
>JANHGD010006672.1:182913-193489 GCA_027560375.1 Imantodes cenchoa
GAGAGATTGTCTGACTGCAGGGGGCCAAGAACACCACTATTCAGGGGTTAAAACAAATTACTTGGCAAAAAGCCTCTCCTATTTCACTAGCATTTACTTCCATATACACAGGTGTGGGATTTGGGTCCAAGAAGGAAAAGAGATGGAGTGCAATTTTTTTCAATGGCAAAATTCTATTTATTCAATTTCTATACCTGCGCATAGCAATCCAATTGATTTTATTGCTCCTGATTGTAATGTTGTCTTATAATAAAAATAATTTCTGGCTCAAAATTTCTCCTGCTATTTAGATTTTAATAATGTAGAAATGAGCCTTTTCCACATATAAAATCTACTCTGTCCCCTGAACTATTGTGTTATCTGAAAGAACTACAGCATACTGGAATAGGATCTAAAATCTCAGCCTTTGTGAAAAAAACAGCATTTTTTCCAAGGAACTTCCAGGCTCTGTGGTTTCTAAGGAAAATAAGGAAGGACAGAGGAGGAGGAGATTTCCATTTAACTTTACAAAATCACAGCAAAGCTGAAAGCGCATTTCTTGAAGATGTGCCTCTTTTTAATTATTTGAAGCTTAAGGACCAACATTAGGGCTAAGTTTCTTTATTTAGCTATCTCAGGTCCAAAATCTGCACCAAAAACAAAATGGGATCAGATTTTGAAATATAGCCTTTTTCAATTCTGCACCACAGCAACTTTCATTCCAGACTTACCATTAAAGTTTATTACCGATTCTCCCCCCCCCCTTGTTTTCTGCAGCATGTGGGAAGGGGTGGGAAGAAGAGCAGTACTAAAGATTACACCCTTTCTGAAACCATTCTCGTCTCCCTTTACGCTTGCGCCCCTAAGCCTATTTCTCGGAAAATAAATCTTAATCAAATGTATTGGGCTGCATTACAAGAAAGTTCATGTGAATGCCTCTCCATAATCCATAAACTGGAGCGGGTACATATTTTCTCTCTTCCTTTCCAGCTATAGCCCACTTCCCCCTCTTTGTAGGCAGAATTGCCGAACCTTCCTAAAGCTGGAAACAGGTCTCGATCCATCATCCGTCTACCAATTACTGGTAGTACAGTAATCAGATAACAATACTGTAGCGCTAACAGCAGCAATAGCAGCAGAGCAATAATTTTGGGGAGGAACTTTGAAGTTGATTGCGAACGCCTTGCTCCCTAACGTTCTTTTGTCCCCGTGGTCAAAAGAAAGCGTGCATTGCTTGGCCTGCCTGCCTGCCTGCCTATCTTCTCCCCTCATCCTTTTTCCTGGGCCCCCTTTTCCTCCATTCGTCCCTTCTTCACCATCGGCGGATGAGCTTGTCGAGCTGGCCAGGATTGGGTCACGCGGGATCTATTCTACTCGGCTGAAATCGGCAGCAACCTGCCCGCGGATTCCTATTTCCCCGCTGAGCTGAAACCCGCGGGACTTATTCCCCCCCCCCCCCTCAAAAATGAAGGGGGGCAGCAGCGAGAGCCTCCGCGCGCCGAAGAACCCTGGAAGGGGTCTCCCCCGCCCCCCAATGGCGCGAGGCTTCGTTCCAAAGGCCAACGGCGCGGAGGAAGGTCTCGAGGCGCTGAGGGAATCATCCTCCCACATTTGAGGAAAATTGCCGCCGGCGTCCTCTTCCCTCATTGGCTCGGAGCAGAGCCCGGTAGCTAAGCAACCTCGCGCGGAGAGGGCAGCGCTCAAGGCGGGGTCAACGGGGATCGCTGAGGCGAGTTCTGCGCCAGGCTGCAGAGACGCGCCGGCAGCGCCTCGCCTCAGCCCGTCTTCCCGCTTTCCCGCCTCTCCTTTCTCTCGCCTCTCGCGCTGCCGTGTGTGCGAACAAAGGGGCTCTGGTAGCCATGTTTTTCTTGTAGTCCTCCCTTAATGCCGAAGTCGCCCGTTTCTGCAAGGCGGCGCGGTTGGTTCCCGGAGGCTGGGGAGAGACGAGAGAGAAATCTTTCAGGATGGGAGGCGGCTCCTGTTATTTTTTGTGGGACGGGCGGACCTCGAAATGCTTCTTCCTTCCAGAAGAGGCTATAAGTTACAGCAGCCACACTCAACCTCAGAATAACTCCAGCAGGCTCATTGGATGCATTGCATCTAGAATGGAGGATAGATAGCCTTGTAAGGTTTACCACCTCTGAGAACACGCCTTGTGGAGTAAAATTGGGAGTTGCTATGCTTTTGTTTGCTGT
The DNA here is from genome assembly GCA_027560375.1 of Imantodes cenchoa. Classification (NCBI taxonomy): domain Eukaryota; kingdom Metazoa; phylum Chordata; class Lepidosauria; order Squamata; family Dipsadidae; genus Imantodes; species Imantodes cenchoa. Next base: position 185,088 of record JANHGD010006672.1, read on the forward strand.
TCGGAAAGCCTCAGTCATTGTACATGTACTTGGGAGCTTTTCTTTCTAAGAAGATGAGTTCCTCCCCCACCCCCTAAACAATAGTGCATTGTGTGTGCTGGTTAAAGCAGTTCCCTTTGGTTGAAATAGTAGGATGCAAAGAACCAGGTAAAGAGTATTGTATCAATTTTTTTTAAAGAATGGTAACTCAAAGCAAGTAGTGTAGTTCTGGTGGAAAAAATGTCTTTTGTCTTGAATCCATTGCAGAGATTCAGATGAAATACTTGAATTTGAGATTACATGTCATCCTAAATACAAGCACTGAATTACAAGTGCATATTAGATCTCCTAGTTTTAAGTGACCAATGTCACCGGCTCAAAACACCTTAGTGAAATAGAATATAATGAAATAGAGTAATGTCTTTTTTATAATTAAGCCGCTATTCAATCTTTTGCAGCTTTTCTGAAAAATGCAGAAAGATATTAGAAATATCACACTATGTCTAAATGAGGCAATGATTAGGACTAAAAATAAGGAATTACATATCTAAATCTATACAGGGAGCCAACAATGGAGTCTGAAGGAACCATAGCAAATACAATAAATACACTTACGTTCAAATGATAGTGAGTATCTCATAAAGTGGACTACGGTCCATAAAAATTATGCCGTGGTGTATATTTACTAGCCAGTATGGTGCAGTAAGACTTTGTTGCTTTAGAAAATCATGCCTTGTCTTGTTTCCGCAATAGGCAGAATTTGGAGGCCAGGAGAATTTCTGCTATCAAACAAGGGCAGCTGCTGCTGGGGGCAATGGTAGAGAGGGATGCTAAAGAAAGGCAGAAGGAAGAGGAAAGCTGGAGACGCATCTGGAGATGAGGCAAACCCTCCCCCCTTTTAATTAGTATCTTGTACATTGTAAAGGACTGAAACAGACACACAGAATTGTCTCCAAAATGAAGAGGAGGAGGAGATGGTAATGACAAGAGATGCAAGGTTGCCTTTTACATTTGGAATTGGTACATCTGCCCACTCTAACTGGGCATTTTCCAGTGATTATTTATTTAGTTAGTTGTATTTATAGGCCGCTCAACTCCCGAAGGACTCTTAATTTTGATTTGAAAGATCTTTCCTGGTTGATATTTCCTTGACTACTGCTGCCACCCTCTCCCCAAACACACACTGGAAAAAGAAAATCATTTCTGAGTGAGATTTGTTCTCTCCAACAGCCAAAATAGAAATGGCAATAGAGGAACCAGAGCCTGTTTTAAAATGGGAAGGACAGTCCTACAGCTGGCCAACTGGACACAGCAGGTCAAGAACCCTCTAAAGATGACTTTCATATGACATTGAATGTTTGCATAAATTTGACAATTTAAAAAAAATGAAAAATATCATTTTCCTACCTGCTTACCTTGAACAATGTTCAACCTGCCTAACAATAGTATGGTGCCAGGATGGGGCTCCATTGTAAAGGATGTTTCCTCAACAAATAATCAGCAAGTTGTCTCAGAGCTAGGGCAAGGAGGCCTCAAAGCCACATGGATAAACAGAGATGGAGGAGCAAGGTTTCACACAAGTTCTATTGTATGTATGCATCATATTTATGTAGCTGCCTATATCCCAGATGTAGAACGAGGGGGAAAAACTGGTTGTTCAAGCCCTAGAGAAGATTAAGGGGAGATGTGCAGACAGTTTTTCAAAACTTGAAAAAGTAACCTGCAGAGGATGGAAAAGAAAACCTTTCTCCATTGCTTCAGAGAGACTACAGCTGTTGGATGGAAATGACAGAGAAGCTGATATCAGCTTAACAATAGAAGAAACTCTCTGAAAGCACAAGCTATTCAACAGCAGAAAGGACTTATTTATAAGGTAGCAAAGACTCCACTGCTGAAGGTATTTAAGCACAGACTGGACAACCAGCCATCAAGGATGTTTTAATTGAATTCTATACTGCTGATCCTAACTGGCAGGAGATAAAATAGGTGACCCTCATCCATTTCTAATTCTATGGTTCTAACTAATCATTGGAATAGTTAATTGCAAATTAAAAATACACCTCTACCCTGTATCAGCAAGCAAGTTCTGTTAGCACAGGAATAATCTAAATTATTCTAAATAATCTTGTAATAGACTCATAGGATTGGAAATAACATCAAAGGACATCTAGTCCAGTCAATCCTGTACTAATACAGGACATAATTTCAGTCAGAAACACTAATGAAAGAAATTCCAGTTCCTTTCTAGTCATTCTGTTCAACTGCCAAATAGCTTCTATCATTAAGTTCTAGTTAATGTTTAATTTTATGCATTGGCTCAATGAGTACAAATTTGGCCTATCATATGGAGCACCAGAAAACACATTTGTTCCATCAGCTATATGGCAGCCCTTCAGCACTCGAAAATTACTATATTTTAGACTCTTAGTTGTGATTTAGCTTGTAGTAAAGCTAAACAAACCTAACTCTAGCATTATTCCCTCAGGACTTTGTTTTTTTTAAGGTTTTGACCAATTTTGTTGCTCTCATTGTTACATACTTAATTTTGTGGAAATTCTTATTAAATGGTAAGCAGACTGGATGAAGTTTTCTCAAAATCAAATAGACTGGTTCATTTATTTTCTTTGTGTGTAGCATACAATACTTCTGTTGACTACATTAGCCCTAAATACAGAACTTTAGATTTTTCTATGTTTGGGAACTTTAATCTAGTTTATATTTTGTCAAAATCATCTTGAACTTCCTTTTTGTTTTCCAAGGCAGGAGTGAATAAACTTTTTTGGAGCAAGGAATTAATTTAAATAAACTTTTTGGAGCAAGGAATTACCATACATTTCTACCATCATCTTTATTCTGCTTCTACCCATTTTTTGAGTTGTATCCTCTCGCATGATTCCCAAACTCAAGAATGTTTCTTGACTTTGAGAATCATGCTAGAAGATACACTCAAAAAGTGGGTGGAAGCAGAATAAAGAAGAAGGTAGAAATTTAATTCCCTGTATCACATGAAAAGTGTTTAACAGCAGCTTCTGGAGGTTCTCAGGGGAACACATGCCAGGGTCTGGGGCAGCATGGCTCTCTGCAAATATATAGATGTGATGATCCCCTACTTAGTCCAAATCATTTAAAAAGATAAAATTTTAAAGCATTTATTGCAATGATACAAATTTAGGAACACCTAAAATTACTTATCAGAAACAAACATAATTATATAAATCATTCATAAATGTATTAAAGCAACATTGGGCAAGATGCTCCGGGAACATTTTTATTCTTGATGAAATACTATATTTTGATTGGGCTTAGATACATATTAATGCAAGTATGTTATTCTGTTTATTGATTTTGTTCAATATAAATGTCCATTGAGATTTACATTCCATTTTTATTATTACTGTATTATCCAAATAATGATTCAATAATTGCATTATTTGAATAACATTTTGAGCATTATAATATTTAATCTAACCTTCCCTTTTTAGACAACTTAATATCACAATTTTCATAATTCCCAGCCATCATAGCACTACAAGAGGCCATCTGCATAGTGAGGGAACTAATCTTTCTGACTTAAAAAAATATCTAATTAAAAGCAGTAGCATACAAATACCATGGTAAAACAGCAATTTTAATGCAAATCTATATAGCTAAAATGTGATGGGAATACTAACTTATCTTCTTGAGAATAAGCTGTTCCACAGGTTGGGGCTACCTTGTAAAAATTCTGGCTATGAGTTCTTGCAGAGAAGTAAATGTTTCCACTAGGAGCATCAGATGGCTCCTTCAGTTTGGAGGAGGTGGTCCTTAAGATACCTAGAAGCCAAGCCGCATAAGGCTTTGTAGATGTAAATTAACACTTTTAATTGTACTGCGAAATCTTCTGAAACCCACAGCAGTCTCTATAATACAGGTGTAATATGTCCCTAACAGCTCTTACCCACCAATTATAGTTTCTGAGTAGACTTCAAAGTCTATGTAAAATGAATTGCAGTGGCAATGATGGTGTACTGTTACTAGGACTTCCTGCTTTAAATGATCCAACTGCAACTGATGTATTGCCAAAATTGGCAAAAGCCCACCCAGCCAAAACTTTCACTTGGAAATCTAACAATATCAGCAAGACCAGGAGGACACCTAAATGGTAGATTTCTTTCTTCTGAGCAAGTGTCACACCAGTCAAGAGTTAAGACCAGAGCAAAAACAGCATGATGATTTCTACTATGGAGCAGCATCAGTTCCATCTTATTAGGGTTCAGCTTCAACCTGTTCCATCCCATTCTGGCCTTACAGCATCCAGGGCCAAGAAGACCCTGAGGAATTGCACAAGAGGGCATAAATGGGATGAGACTTGCCACTGATTGGTACTGTCAATTTAGAAAGGAGTGGAATCAGTATAAAGCATTACCCCAACCACCTACCCTCATAGGTAATCTAGGAGAGAGAATACCATAGCCAGTGATACTGGACACAAATCAGAGGTCAAATGAGTTTAAGAGGGCTGCTCTGTGTGCTCATCCCATTGAGTCCCAAACAAGGTTGTCTGCCAGAGCAACTGTGCAGAATGAATACACATTCTTAAACATGAGAAAATTCACCGTTGAACTCTTCATCTATGCCATGGCCCTCAGTGCTAAGATCACCAGATGAGAATGTATCATTAAATGGAATGTACCATTAAAATGAATAGATTGGGCAAAGTAATTTCTCATTTTCTAATTTTACTGACTTCAAGTACTGCACTGAGCACACAAAGCTATCTTCTTTTATACTTAGTTCTCAGAACTGAAATCGAGGTCAGTTGAGGACATTTTTACCAAGATCAGTCAAATATGAAAAGGAGCACCATGAAATTCTATGAATTCCTTCACAGTGAAGGTGCATAGAATAGGACTGATAAGATGCTCATTTCTGTCTAATTCAGATGCAATGGTTTTAAATGACATTGGAAAATGATGTGTCTGAGTCCCAACATATTAAATAATCCCCATTGATTTCAATGAGGGTTATTTCCAAACATCTGCAAAGGTAAACTTGCAGGAGAGCAGTGAGCTCTTAGTTTTTTCTGTTTGATCTGTTTGCTATCCTTATAATGGGCAGTACCTCAGTAATGGAGAAAGGCCTTGGGTATCCCTGTCAGTAGATTAACTCTTCTATCAGGATCAATTAAAATGATAAAAAAGTGTGCTTTCTGGATTTCTTTACCAGGGTTTGTGTATGTCTCATTTTCTAACTTTTGAAGAACTCAAGTATCTGGCTTGGCCTTTCCTTGTTCCTGAGTTGCTTCTCATCCATCTCTGAGTCAGGGGAAACTATATTGGTCTGGAATTGGCTGATTCTATTGCCAGTTCCTATACTGCCTCTGATGCCTATTTCTGGGGATGAGCTGAAGGCTACATTTGGGGTGACACAGAAATAAAAAACAAGTTGCCATGCCAAATTTGTGCCTCAAGGGCACCTGGAAAAAGGTCCTTTATGTCATTTGATAAATAGAAATGTTGTAAGCACTTACAGTATTTTTGTGTTCTTTCTTCATGGACCTGCATGGCTATCTTTTTTAAACTACTGGTTGGAAATCCCAATGGGCCTTTTGATCCAGTTTCTCCAACCTGTCACTTTTCAGGCATCTAGGAATGGCCATCGTAAACATGGGGGCTATTGGGAATGATGAGGGCTAGAATCCAAACATTTCTGAGAATATCTGAATTGTAAGTCTGATTGTGAGTGTGTGTGTTTGTGCATGTGTGCGTGCATGCAAGCACACATTTTCTTAGAGTCAGTATGGATCCTAGTGATTGCCTTGACAAGTGATTTTGCCCTTGCCTCCTTCTGACTCCAGGGCTGAGAGAGTGATTGGGCCAAGGTCATCCACCTGGCTTTGTGCCTGATGTGAGACTAGAACTCACAGCTTCCTGATTTCTAGCTTGCTGCCTTATCCATTACAACATATTGTCTCTCTAAGCCTGCCTTAAAGCAATGTAAATTTTCCGATTAACAATGGTAAAAGTTTCCTTCAGTCAGGCTTGACTCCAGGTGTCTTATTATATATGTCCATGTAAGTTTTCCAGACGGCAGAGCAGAAGTGGTTTCTCACTGACTTCTTTTTGAGATTTTTGTTTTTGTTTTATTTACCAATCTAGTCTACATTCCTGGGATTCTCTTCTCTCATGTACTTACTTAAACAACCTTGACTCTACTTAAATGTGAATTGAAATGAGATCATCCTAGTCCTATCACCTTCTGAGAACTACAGAGCACACCAAGGCTAACATTTGATTCTACCTATTTATACAGAATCCGTGTTAGGCAAATCTGTATGGCTTCAGCTTGAAGCAAAACAGCAGTAAAGATGGGATTTATAATGTCCACTCTCTGGAGCATCTGGCCACGCTCACATGTTGGCCTACAAACGGTCTAGTTTTCTGCTTTCCATATATTTTGTGCCCGAAACAAAACTCGAGCTCAGGGATGAACTTCTGACTCCGCAGTCTGCTCCCACTTTGGACAGCCATGCCAGGCAGTAACCATTCTGGAGAACAGCGCCACCAACAGGTCCAAGTGCAAAAAGAAACCGGGGCCGCGGGCAGGCGAGCCATCTGGCTCCTCCTCTCGTCCCCGACCGGCTGAGTTTAGCCAGAGAGGGGACGCTTTGTAAGGCTTGCGTGGAAGACCCGCCCCGGCCCCGCATGCAAACAAAGCCGCACTTTTGAAAAGACGCGGGATCCGGTGTGGGGTTTCTAAGGTGCTCCAAGGGAAGCGACTCCCCCAGAGAGCAGTACGTTTCCTCTTTACAACCGAGCAGTTGTTTTCACTGGGAGCTGGCTGGGAGCGCATTGCTGAGAGCAAGAGCAAACGGGGGGAGGGGGGCTGTTTTATTGAGGGCTCATTAATCACGCCGCGTGTGCACTCTCCGCTCGACAGCCGCCCCTCCTCTGTCCGCTCCAGTCCAGGACCAGCTGGGACCCGACCAGAAAGCGCCGGTCCAGGGCTGTACGGAAGCCAACACGTCCCTAAGCCTCCTCCACTAACTTTCGAATAGCCCGCAGAGAAAGTACATCGGAGAACTACAGAGAAAGGAATTTGCTGCGTTAGCCGTACTCTGCTGGTTTATATTCTCCATCTGGCTACTTCCGCTACTTGTAAGTAGCAGCTCTTATTAGGGAGCGTGCAGAAACTGCGGATCGCGTAGCGAGAGATTAGTACGAGTCATCAGATCTCAAGCATCTTTTCTTTTTCTTTCTTTCTTTCTTTCTTTTTCTTTCCCTTCTCTCTCTCTCCCTCCCTCTCTCTCTCTCTCTCTCTCCCCGTGGTGCCGACCAGATACTCGAATGACAGCTTCTAACTTGGAATCCTCCAGTTCTGTGGCAGCATGGGCTGTTAGAAATTGTAGTCTTGAAGATCTGAAGGCACTAAATTGCCTTTCTGTGTGTGTACATTTTATTCTATACAAAAATGCAGATTTTCTTCCCCAGATGATCTTTGGATAGGTCTGCTGCTTCCCAAACCAGCATGTTACCCATTTATCTTCAAATCCGCCATCCTAAAGAGCAGAGGAGGAACAAGGTGATCTCCCCACCACCACCACCACCAATACTATATTGTCTCAGATATAAAGCAAGAAAATTGCAATAGCTGGTTCTCCCACAGCAGGTGCTAGAGAGTTCATCTTTTTTGCCTCCTCGCTCTCTCAAAATTAGAGATAAGGCCTTCTCAGCTTTGGAAAATATTTCTTCTTACACAAGATACCCCAGCTTTCAGATGAGTCTCTCTCTTCCAGGAGATACAGTAAAGTTTTGAAATATACCTGTAGAAAAAATCATTTCTAGCTCCAGCAAATTTCAAGGAGATAACATATTTGGAGACATAACAAAACAGACATTGTTCATGTCACAGATTTTTAATGGTCAAAATTAAATCTACACCCTACTTACCAAGAAGTACAACTTACTTCTTGGTAAGCTAGAAAAATGTGGGATAGACAGCATCACCATTAGGTGGATTTGTAACTGACTGACAAGTCACACTCAAGGTGTAGTCCTCAACAGCACTACATGTACATGGAGGAAGCAAGTAGTGGGGTACCGCAAGGTTCTGTTCTAGGCCCGGTACTCTTCAACATCTTCATAAATTATTTAGATGAGGGAATAGAAGGGAAACTCATCAAATTTGCAGACGACACCAAGCTGTCAGGAATATCCAACATCCCAAAAGATAGGCTCAAGATCCAAATAGATCTTGACAGACTTCAACGCTAGGTCCTATCTAATCAAATTAAATTCAATGTAGAGAAAAGTAAGATTGTGCACTCAGACAAGAAAAAACAAATGTACAGGTACAGATTGGGTGAAACCACCTTAATAGCAGTAACCGCAAGAGGGATCTTGGAGTCCAGTGGACATCACTTAAATATGAGCCAGCAGCATGCT
>JANHGD010006673.1:9258-21282 GCA_027560375.1 Imantodes cenchoa
GACAGATATAGATATAGATACATATACATACATACATACACACACATATATACTGCATTCGTATATTTCACAAATCATTCAACAATAATGGTTACTTTCCGGTAATATCTGTTGGATTGAACCAGTGGGAGAGTAGATTCTTGTTTTAAACAAAAAGTCAGATTATACCACTCATTGTAACTTCAAGAAAAAGTATGGATGCATTAATTTTCACAATGCAAGAATGGATGGAGCTAGCAGAGCTGATGGAATTAATTGCTTTAATCAAAGAAAAGGATGCGTTCCATTTTATTTTAACTTGGGACGCTTCTAGATTTTGTGCTTGAGACAGAAAAACAATGAAATTCTGACTTTGGGATTTGCTGATTAGATAAGTGTGCGATTGCAGAAATGGTTACTATATATGCGAAATATGCAAAAGTTAAAAATAGTGAGACACTAATGTCAATAACGTTATTCTACCGTGCTGAAAATATTTGAAAGTCGATGGTTTTTTTAACCCCATACTTCTTTTTCTTCTTTTTCCATTATTTTTATTTTTCCTTCTTTTTTAATATATTGATACGTTTAATAAAATTTCAAGGAAAAAAAGAAAGTATGAAAATACCCAACATTTTATTTGGGAAAATAACTGCTGCAGAAAAAGGCTCTAGGTGGCAGCAAAGAGAGGCTGGCAACTCTTTATCGCCATCTAGTGGTTTTCCAAGGAGGTCTTTTCAAGAATGTACAACAGTGAGCTATACAGAAAGTATCTTAACATTCTATCAAGTTAAGAAATTGCAATGTTTGTTGTTCGTTGAGTGATGCGCTTTTTAGAGAGAATGAATGAACGTTAATTGAGACAGTAACCACAGGAGTATGTTAACACAACTTTCTTAAATCTCTTTTATAGATTTCAACAATCCAAGAGCTGGTAATTAGTTATGAAGCTTCTTTGAAAACCTGTCACATGTTTAGTACAGACGGTAAGTTTCGGGGCTGAGGAACATAGCTAAAACGCAAAGTTTCATGAGTGTAATCTGAATGGTGCATAAGCACACCATTGTGCTTACCGTCCCTGTCTTACTGTCTTATTGTCCAAATTTACCTGCACCTACTTTGCTAATGTTTATGTTTATACCAATACCTGCTATCTTGTACATGTTTTGACAAATAAATAAAATAAATAAATAAATAAAATAAATCTCTGAGGGAATGGAAAAAAGCAAGAAGATGATTACTAGTGAAGAAAGAAAGCTGACTATTCTCACCCAGCCTCAGAAATTCCAGGAAGAAGGGATTTTCAGGTGACTGAAACTGAGGTAGCTTCTCTTTTCATGTAAAAATCTAAGAGAAAGTCAACAGAGCACTTTGTTGTACCGTATGTGCTACTGAGTAATTCTATTTCTTTCTGTTCCAAATTGCATAGGATATTTAATGTCAGTTTCTTTCATCCATAGAAGAATACAAGAATTTGACCTTGAAGTGGCGCTTTGTTGCTATTGTTTCTCTGTAACCTGAATTACTAAACTGGGCCATCTTCTATTTTCCAAAGCGAGCATAGCAGAACACTCTCCTATTGTCTGCCAGAATTTTTCTACTTACTTTTATATATTCTGATATACTCTTTTGGCTGTTGCTTTCTATTTATTTGCAGTTGCTGGAGTGCCAGATTCACTGGAAAACTTTGATTTATATTTTCCAACACTTATTATCTACTTTCCAGGGGCGCGGGGGTACAGCAGCTTAAAGCGCTGGATTTGTCAGCCAGAGATGGTTCAAGCCCATGACACTCTGTGATGGACTCAGCTCCCATCATTTGCCCTCAGCTCCTGTCCACTTAGCAGTTTGAAAGCATATAAAAATACAAATAGATAAATAGGAACCACTCCAATGGGAAACTAGCAGCATTCCATGAGGAACCAGAACTGGATCTGCAAGAAGTCAGCAGAAGAAAGCCCTGATGACCGGACATCTCCTGAATGTTGCTAGGCAGCCGGTGCAAAGCTAGTTTGCCCCCTGTGGTGTTCCATGGGTAGTGTCCGTGTGTGAACAAAATGAACTAACAAGTTTAGGCCAGAGCTACTCTATTGTAAAAAGCATTGTAGATTCCCCTGGCTATGTATGCCACATAGGTTTTAAATCTGCATTTAATATTTAATGCTAAAATGTGCTTTTTATCTTGTTAATTATTTTTGCTGTTTTTAATTATCTTGCTGCTATAAGGCCAGAAGATGCTATATAGCTTTTCTCCTCTTATCTAATAATTGTCTAAAGGATTCAATGGTATATGAGTCCCATCTCTACCACACATCAATGTTGGGGAGATGATATCCTACAAGGCAGTGGCAACACAGATTTATAAGCTACAATCCAAGGGGGAAAGGCAGGTCTAGAAAAGGAAGACTCAAAAGTATTTGGAAAAGTGGTTTTGAAACCATGAGTCCTCTACTATAGGAGGTCAGCCTTGCAGAGTGATTAGTTCTTCAATAAGAAATCATTATGTTCCTTTTTTCTGGCCATTGTCATTAACATTCTATCCATGAAGATTTTCAAAGTGCTTGTATATCTGAACTTTACCAACTAGCAATTTACTTCTAAGAAGAAAATTATAACCTGACCTCATATTTAAGTCACTTGCACCTCAACCAGCCAATAACAAGTAAAGCATATGTAGCAGGAAGGTGGAGGAGAAAAAAAACAGGACAGAAATAAAGGGATAGGATAGCAGAGGTTTCTGTGGGACAAAACTGAGAGAAATAAAAGGATAGGATAGCAGAGGATTCTATGAGACGAACCTGATAGGATAGGATCAGTGGTGGGTTGCTACCGGTGCGGCCCACGCTGCCGCCCCGGTAGCGCCCGCAAAATTGGGCAACGGCTCTGGTGCCATTGCCACCGGGCCGTTGTGGTCGCCATCTTTTTTTTGTTTTTTTGGTTTCTGCGCATGCGCAAAAGCCGAAATCTCGTGAGACAACACTCACCCAAACAAGATTTCAGCTTATTTTTGCTTCCGCGCATGCATGGAAATCTCGCACCCATGCGCGTCATCTCACAAGACAACGCGTGCGAGAGATTTCAGTGATTTTTTTGCTTCCGCACATGCATGGAAACAAAAGTAAGCCAAAATCTCGTTTGGGCGAGCATCGTCTCGCGAGTTTTCAGCTTCTGTGCATGTGCAGAAACCGAAAGCTCGTGCGGGGGCACACACGCGGGTGGTGCATGTCTGCCTGCAGCATCAGGCTGCACGCGCATCGCACCGGTAGGGTGCTGCACGCAGAAACACCCCCCTGGATAGGATAAGATAGGATAGGATAAGATAGGATAGGACAGGACAGGACAGGACCGGACAGGACCGGACCGGACAGGACAGGACAGGACAGGACAGGACAGGACAGGATAGGACAGGACAGGACAGGACAGGATAGGATAGTCTTCTGTGATACCATGCATGCCAGGCGACATGGCTCCACATGCCACTTTGGGCACAGATGCCATAGGTTTGCCATCATGGTTATAGGCCATCATAGTAAAGCTATGGCACGCGTGCCTGAAGTACATGCGGAGCTATGTCGGCTGGCACGCACAGCATCACCTGTTCATCTTCTGGGTTTCTGGAGCACATGCATGCACAGTGGTCAGCTGTTTTTTGTGCATGCAGCAGTGCTGGCAACCACAAACCGGAAGATCTGGTCTGCTGGTTTCTGTTGTGCGCATATGTGCTGGCCATTTGATTGTCATGAGCTCATGCATGCCAGTAACAGGAAGACAAGCTGGCCGGTGCGCCTGTGCATGCTGTAAACCGGAATTTCATTTCCCAGCATATGCATGCCCACTTGACAGCTTCTCTTCCGAGGCGTCTCCCCGCACTCCCTTTTCGGCACTCGCTGCCGAAAAGGTTCGCCATCATCAGTATAGGGTGTCAGCGTTCCAAATAGCCTTCGGTCTCACATAGGGTATCCTGCTTTAGTGGGGAGTTGGACTAGAAAACCTCTACAATCCCTTCTGATTCTATTATTCTATGTTTTATATTCTAAGCAAAATATATAATATTCCATAAATCTCTAAGAATGATACAATAAATATTTACTGCCAGACTGTATCCTTCAAAACAAAATAGAAGAAGAAGGATACCAAATTCCTCAAGGACAAATTTTGCTTCTATGAATTCAACAAAACTGCCAGGATAAATATTCTTGTAGAATTGTTGTAGGAATTTATAACAAGTATAGTAGGTTCATGGGTGCACTGCTAAGACTTGAAGGGCCAGATTGGTGAGAGATCATTCTGGAGAAGATCTATTTGTATGTTTATTAAGAGTCAGTACTGATTTGATTGCATATATTCATTCAGCATAAAAACCTGGTTGCAGTTTAGTAGAACTATTTAAGAATCTTAATGCTGCCTGGAACAATATTAAAATAGGCAAGAGACCAATTATCTTTTCAAACTAAGCCCAGATTTATGAATCCATGCTTTGATACAATAAGAATTACTATGTTGCCAACAAATGATCTTTAAATATTAGGAAAAATATGTGATTGTTAAGTCACCTTACTGGCATTCACTGTGACTTGATTATTTGCTGCAACATCAGAACTGAACAGTTTAGCTGCTCATTTGAGGTTCATATGCAGGAAATAATCTATTTTCAAGTTAGTGGCCTGAAAGGCAGGATGTATATAATAAACCAAGATAACACTCTTAAAATTTTGTTGCAAGTCTTCCTCCTGGTTGTGAACTGTGTTATTGTTAAAGCTTCGAAAGCTGGTGTTAAAAAGCTTCTGAGTCTGGCACTGCGTATTGTGACATAGAATATTAACTGTTGTGTAGCCAGTTCACTCATAAATATAATACTAAAATAGCTATTCCTTGGCATTAAAAACACTACATTTTTATAATCCAAATAAAATTGCCATTTGATAGAAGAGATCGAGTTTAATAATGAACTAGCAATGACATTATACTGTATATCTAACATCCAATTCTTTCTTATATATAAAAAAAATCTAAAAATCTTTCCGACCATAGTTTTAGACACATAATTTCACACACATGCAAATACAAATATCACTGATTGCTCTTTAGAAATAAATAGCTCATTTCATATTGAGCTAATAAATTAAAGATACAGAAAACTGCAAAAAATTCAGTAATTCTTAAGCATAATGTCATACATACAGACATACATATATACATACAGACATACACACACATTATGCTTAAGAATTACTGAATTTGTTGCAGTTTTCTGTGTTCTTGAAAAATAATAGATTCCCTGCACTTTGTTTGAACATTGTCATTTAGCCCCATTAATTTGGTTATCTGACAAAAATGTCAGCTTGCTTCATATCTAATTGCTAAGCTGTTAGAAGATCATTCACAATTTGACTACACTGCTGTTGCTAGAATTCTAGTTTTCATTCTCACTGGACATTTTTCTCTTTAATTCTTTATTGGTTTCATTTATTAATAATGGTTCTATGCTATCTTTTTTCCAAAGCTGTAAATAATAAGCTGGGAAAAGCCCTGGAAAACAATAATAAAAGCCTTTAAAAATGTGAGAACCATCTAAGGCAACTTAAAAGGTCAAGCTCAATAAATTGATTCTTGGTTCCTTTTTTGAAAGCCTAGAGAATGGGGACAAGTATTACTCTAATGGGAGAAAATCATAGTCTAAGAGCAATACTAAATATATCCATTCCTCATGAGCCAATTCATGTTTGGTTTTCTTTCCTATTTTTAAAACTTGTTTACTTGTTCCCATTTTCTCTAGAAGAAAGCTTTGGTTTTTGCCTTACGTTTATCCACAAATTATCAATTGCATGAGATATATAAAGCGTTAACAGAATTATGAATATATATTAACACAGCACACACACATGCACACATACAATCATTGCTCACATGCAATTTGTGAGATTTTAAACAATGCAAAATGCAGATTTGTTATTGTTGGTGGTCATTTCACAAACCAAAGGCTAGGTGATAGCACCAACGTTTTCCCTAGGAGAAGCTGATTTTTTTGTTTTTGTTTTTTTAAAAAGGCTTTTTTCAAATCATATGGAATCAAATATTTAAGTTCAACCACAATCATCAACAGCTGAAGTGAATTTCAACTGGATAATATAGTTACCTTTAAAATGATATTCTAATGCCTGTATCTGTGTGTATGTCCATTTGTGCATCCATCTAACTATCCATTTATCCTCCCTCTGTCCACTGGCCTGCTTGCCAGAATGGAAAAAAAAGAGTATTACTGGCCACATTATGGTCACAACAACAGAAGAAAGAAAAGTATTGAGGCCTGATCTTCTGGATGTAACATGTAATAGTTAGAGGAGATCTGGAACACAGCTGGCATTGGAGTCTTTTTCAGATATGGCTCCTGTGTCTTTATTACTGCAGCACATGGTCTGATAAGCCAACAATTGGCCAGAAGTAAACAACAGCAATAGCACTTAGACTTATATACAGCTTCATAGTGCTTTAAAACCTTCTCAAAGTGTTTTATAGAGTCAGCATATTGCCCCCAACAGTCTGGGTCCTCATTTTACCGACCTCGGAAGGATGGAAATCATCTCTCCTGAGGAAATTATTAACATCTCCCATGACAGCCTGGACTACAAAAACAATGACAGCACGATGGCTCCTCGCTTCTGCAGAGTCATTTGCAATAGTGAGGCCAATAAATACAAATTTATCCATTCAATAAATACACTTGATAGAAACCACACTAACCATAATAAACTACGTTTGCGACCCTACCTATCCATATTACAACATGCACGCTCCCGTGAGCTCTGTGCAGAGCTCAAAAGACACCTGGATTGTGAGAGACTGAGCTATACATCGACTACCGTGCCAACTGTATCAAACACAACACCAACGATTCACATCCCTACAACCACAACAACCCAATAATCAACAATCCCAACAACCCAAAATCACAACAACCAACAACCAACAACCCCAACATCCCAATATCCAACACTAGGTATGCATGCCCCCAAGATCATCTAGGTTCACTGCAACTGACCTTAAATGCAAACTACTCGCAAACAAAATGCTGGACTTTCTTCTTCTACTAAATATGGCTCAATTTGATCTAATATTTGTTTGCAAAATGAGGTTAAGTGAATCCTTTCCTGACTCTATTATCACTACAAGTAACTACCATGTCCACCAATCTGATCATGAAATCTGAAGAGGAGGTGGTGTTGCTATCTTCTATAAAAAGTCCCTAGATCTGAAAAATATTCAAGTAACACAAGAACTTTTTATTGTTTTATAATATTTATATATTTATGAATGTTTTATACTGTTTTAATTATGGCTGTTCACTGCCCTGAGTCCTTCGGGAGTAGGGCGGTATATAAGTTTAAATAAATAAAATAAATAAATAATAAAAAATAAATAAACATTTTTGGAAATTTCTTCTAGGGCTGACACCTACCAATGTTTTTGGGGTTTTTTTTGCCAGAAGTGGAGGCCAAAATATGTTCCCCACTGACCTACCTATCTCCAACATCATGCAAATATGAGATCCAGAATCACTAGATTTGAATACCTCTAAAAGGTGTCAAAAACTTAAAATTAAATCTCTTGAGGACAGATATACATGGCTTATAAGTTATATTTCACTTGGGTTTTGTGCAGGTCTGCATTTGAAAAGCAACTACATATTGCTTGAAGTATGGAAATGGACTTAAAAACTCATTTAGATGGTTCAATATTGTCAAAGTATTCATATAAGGCATTGGATTAAAATCTTTATTCAGTAAATTCAACCTACTTTACCTTGTGGAATAAAATAATGTATACTTCAATTAATTTCTTGGGTGATAAAACTAAAAGTTCATATCAATCTAAACTTTATTATTTTTCACTAGTTATGAGAGTCATTTGATAATTTAATTTGAATATATATGTATGTATATGATTTGCGTGTGTCTAGGAGTGAGTGAGTGAGTGAGTGAGTGTATACATATACATACATACATACACATGCAATCATAACTATTCTTGTTCTTAGTAACTTCTGATATATTCTGGAAAAATGATTTTACATGCTTGATATTTTCTCAAATGGTCAACAGTTTATGTTGCTTTGCTCCAGCTGTTCATGATTTAAGGAAGAACTACAGGAAGTCTGTTTTTCCCACTGTACTACAGCTGACCACAATGTGATAATCTGACTGCAGAAATAATTGATGTGTGAAAAGTAGTTTTGCATGGTTTCACTGGTAGAACCTAAACAGCCCTTCAGCGGATTATAGCTGCTGCTGATTACTATTTTGTTATTTTAACTTTCTGTCTTTTAATACTGTTGTATAGTTTTGGACTCACAGAAGACAATTGTAGAGAGTTTTTCCTTTCTTAAGAAATTATAAATAACTACATTTTCAGAAAGACAGTTGCATTGAACTGAGGAATGCAAAATTATTAATGCAAACGTTACATGTAATATTTGCAGTGTCCATGAGACGTCAGAGAAAACAGCTGGATACCAAACCAGTCTGTTACCAAAGTAAGGTCAGATTCATATTACCAAGAGGATTCAAGGATTTAAGTCTTGATTTTTCTATAAGTAAGCCTTGAAATTTGATACGTAGGAATTGCTGGAATTCTTTTGTAACATTATTGCTTTTCTACAAAAAAGGTACACAATAGAGATTTATGTCCTTAAATGCTTGCTTCTGATGTCTAATAATCTAGCATTGTCTAAAGAAGCCTGACAGCTTCCTTAATTAATATATGCAGTAATTTAAAATATTACTCCTTGTGTTTGAAAAGGAGTGGCTTATTAATGCACCTTACAGCTAGTCCTTGACTTACAACTATTTGTTTAGTGACCATTCAAAGTTACAAAGGAACAAAAAAACCCCACTCCATGGCTGTTCCCCACACATATGACTGTTGCAGCATCCCCATGGTCACATGCTAAAAATCCCAGTGCTTGACAACTGGTATTTATTTACAAAGTTTGCAGCATACTGGGGTCATGTCATTGCCATTTGTGACAGTTGGCTTTTGACAAGCAAACTCAGAGTGGGAAGCTCTGGGGCTGTGTGATTCACTCAACAACTGCAATGATTTGCTTAACAACTATAGCAAAAAGGTCATAAAATCAAGTACAACTCACTTAACAACTACCTTGCTTAGCCATGGAAATTCTGATTCCAATTGTGATCATAAATCAAGGACTCCCAGTACTGCAATGACTGCACATCTGTTTATATTAATTCCAACCACTCTAGCAATGTATGAAAAATATCAAAGGACAACCGTTGGGTATAGAAATGCTTCTTTATTGTCCGTCTGTCTGTCTATGCTGGCCTAGAAATTATGAGATTGTGAAAATTGGTTGGGTGATTTTGAGACAATCAGTCCCAGCCCAAACCACCCCACTGCTCTTCTATAGAAAATATGAGGTAAGAATATTAAGTATGTTGTCAAAATATATAAAAGAACATACATACATGGGGGGAGGGGAGAGAGAGAGAGAGAGAGAGAGAGTGAGAGAGAGAGAGAGAGAGAGAGATTGAGATTATTGGATTTTGTTTTTAACATTTGTCAACCATCTAAAGCAGGGGTCCCCAACCTTTTGGACCTCAGTGACCACCAAGGTCATAATTTTAAATCCCATGGACCACTAAATTCATAATTTTAAATCCCGTGGACCCTAATTCATAATTTTAAGTCCCACGAACCACTAATATGAATTTGTTTTTAAGATAAATACATTTTTAAAATAATAAGAGAACTTCCATTTTATTAATATGAAATGCATCTATTTAACATAACAAAAATATAAATGCTTATTTAATTATAACAAAATCATAAATGCTTATTTAATCATAACAAAATCTTTAACGTTGTTTAATTGTAACAAAATTATTCAAGATAGTGTAATAATTATAAAATAATTGAAGCTTATTTGATGGTGGCTTGCTGATGTTGTTGGGAAAGTGAGTCCCATATTCCAGAGCTGTAGCTGTAGTCCCTTCCCTTCCCTTCCCTTCCCTTTCCCTTTCCCTTCCCTTTCCTTTCCTTTCTTCTTCCTGGACTGGATTAATTGATTTCGGCCATATCTGGCCCAGGGGCCAAGATTTCTCCACGGACGTCTAAAATTTTATCGCGGACCACCAATGGTCCACGGACCACAGGTTGGTGACCTGTGATCTAAAGGACTTGTTGATGGGATTTATGCAACTATCAAAAACAAACAAACAAACAAACCTGTGATATTTCTTAATTAGAGTTGTGGATTTAATGAGGATATATTTTCTTATTATTTCCATTCCCGCATGCTCCTGTCCTCACATTGTGTGCAAATTAGTTTCCATTCCTAAATGCTCATTCTCATTTCATGCATTGTTATCTTTATAGCAGGAGGGAGATTATACAGTTTGCCCAGGGAAAGGTCTTCCTTCTTATGGCTTTATCTCAAAACTAAAAGCAATTTACCAAAACATAGAAAGGGGAAGGGGAAATCAATGTTAATTAGTACTTTTGGCTGTCATGGAAAGTGATTACAGAATTGGCATTTTAGCTAATACTATGGAGATTTATGGCAGGGTATTGCTAATTAATTTTCAGTTGAATTGTTGTGGGCAGTGAATAATGGCAGTAAAATGGCAGATTTGCTGATATCAAGACTTCATCAGCACTTCAGGGCTTCTATGTAAAAGGAAATGTAAATGGATGCTGGTATATTTTACATTGCTTCCCATAAATGGCACATTATTGCTTTTTTAAAAAAAATAGAAATGTTCCTGGGAACCAAACATTTTGTAGTTTTATAATTAGAGCAATCTTTACATACATAAGTCATTATATGTAAATTGTTTTCTACACACACACACAGACACACACACTTCCTGGAATATGATGATAGAATAAAATAACCAAGAGGAGGAAAAAAAAACCTGCTCAGTTTTATAGATTTAACTTATAAATGAAATTTATGTTCACATACAGTACAGACAAATATAGCACTTGTTCTAAAGCTAGAAACTATTGGGAGATGGGACCACTTATATTGCTACTCGGAGTCGCTGGGAGTTGGGTGGCATATAAATAAAATGTCAGGCCTACCAGCTTCAGTATATTTCACTTCGTTGGCATCCTGCCATAAAAAGCAAGGGAGGGGAGGCATTTGGGAAAGTAAGGAATGGACAGGAAAAGGGAGGTGGACAATAGGTTGACAGGAACTAGAGGTGTCATTCCAGAATAAACCGGCTGATCAAGGATGGAACCTGAGAACAGAATGCGAAACTACACCAAAGAGGCACCAAACCTCAAAGCTGTTCCCAAAACATCAAAAGCAAATGTTTTTGTGGACACTGGTACATAGGTCAAGGGGAAGGGCTGGGGAAAAGGGAAAATTGCAAACTTTGTGCGGGAATACTCAGATCCAGCTTGTCTTTAGTAAAATAAACGTTCACTTCGAGAAATGGAGTCTGGGGTCTTTCCTTCCTAAATGTCCAAGTCAGGACAAGCGTAACGTAAAAACAACAACAACAACAACAATAATAATACTTGCAGTTAATCACAGAATATTCATTTGGCTTAAGATGTGTGACAAATGTATGACAGCTCATAGGGTCAGTGGTAATCTAGTCAAAATTATATTAGAAAGAAATTGTGATATTGTGCTTGAATTAAAGTCTCATTCTACTAGTAAAAGGCAGACCATGTCTGATATGAAGCAAAACAAATTCCTTATTTGGGATGCTACTTTTAACAGTGCATCTTAACTACACAAAAAAGTTTTAATAGAGAAGCTGTAGAACCTTACATTTGAAGGCTTACTAATATGCTCACCAATATGTTCAAATATGATGCCAATCTAGCTACCGTATATTCCGGCGTATAAGACGACTGGGCGTATTAGACGAACCCCTACCTTTTCAGTTAAAATATAGAGTTTGGGATATACTCGCCATATAAACTACCCCTCTTGTTAACTCAGTTGCTAGTTAGGGACATAATTATTTTTTCTCCTAAGACAACTTAAAATATACTTGGACTCTCACTGCA
>JANHGD010006673.1:43254-62794 GCA_027560375.1 Imantodes cenchoa
GTGTTGGGTCTGGTCTTTAGGCATTATGTGAATTTCGTTGTATGAGTATACTGTGTATATACACACAATGACAATAAAATATTATTATTATTTTTAAAACTGCTTTATAATTTGGGATGAGGAGAATTATATCAAGTTAAATAAATAAATCTTCCTTTGTGTGCCAAACTTTGAAAGCGTAATACATCTGTAAGTTTCAATTCAACTCAGAATAGAATTGGAAGGGACCTTGGAGGTCTTCTCGTCCAACTCCTTGCTCAAGCAGCAGACCCTATATGCCATTTCAGACAAGTGGCTGTCCAGGCTCTTCTTAAAAACCTCCAGTGATGAAGCACCCACAACATCTGAAAGCAAGCCATTCCTCTGGTTAACTGTTCTCAGTGTTAGGAGGTTTCTCCTTAATTCCAGTTGCTTCTCTCCTTGATTAGTTCCATCCATTGCTTCTTGTCCTGCCCTCTGGTGCTTCAGAAAGTAAGTTGATCCCTTCTTCTTTGTGGCAGCCTCTCAAATATTGGAATATGAAAGCCCCTCAATTCCAGTATTCTTTCAATCCTCCTTTTCTCTAGACTAGCCATACTCAAATTTCTAAGTAGTCAACTGAGATTCTGCAGTTGCTCTTCTTGTGGCCTGCTACAATGCAAGCAATACTATTGCAGTAACCTTTTATTGTCATGGGACTGATTAATAGTTTTATATTAATTTTTCATATCGACTATGACATGTTGCACTTTTGGAAAGGTGCTATAGTTTGACTATTAACAGAAAAAAGAGAAGCAATTTGTAGGTAAGCCAAATAAATAATACCATAAATATATTGGAAATAATACCATTTCATTGCAAGCATTTCATGATGCAGCTAAATCTGCTACATTACATATGACTAACTTCTGTTATTCTCACTGTTGTGGCTTACTGTAAAACCTGAGATGGCCTAGAATGCATAGCCATGGGGCGGTTGTTAAGATTCTCAGAATGGCAAAGAAAGAATTGTGAAAATGGGTGAATTGAGAGTGGTGTCTGGAGAAGGCAACCACAGTGTTATTGCCAGGACTGGCCTTATCATACCGTAGAAATGAAGACGTCTGCTTGAATTAACCAGTCCAGGTGGGCAGAGGGGAGAGTAGCTTTCAGTGTCTTTACCTTGCATTTCAGGCACAACAGTGCATTTAGGCCATTACTGTTTCAAAGTCCTAGGTTCTGAAGTTACCTGAGCCTTCTGGGACTATGAAGCCACTAAGGAGGGAGCCACTTGATTTGCAGAAAGTCACTCAGTTCAAATGCCAAGTGATGGACCAGAATCAAGAGAATGTGGCTGATATACCGATACAAAGCGCTACACCTGGTTCAACAAAACCTGCACAAGTTTTACAATGCAAAGAAAGAAAGGGCCAGGTCCTGTACACTGCTGAATATTATGCATTCTATGACCTTATCTAGAAAAGTCTTACCCATGGCAGTCATCACAGGGTTCAGGTCCCCTATGGTATGTATGTCACGGGCACCAGTAATATTTAGCAGTTCTCATCAGTTTTAAGTGTTAGACAGTTTTACACACTGAGCACTGCTACCACATATCAAAGCTGAGGACAGGTAATAGGTTGGAAAATTAGTTCAGTTTTCAGAGATTTGTATTTGAAAGTGTACATGACCTTCATAGAAAAATGCTGCATTCAGAGGCAAAAAATAAATAAATCTGTGCCTGTGACACTAGAGCGGCAATGTTTGTTCCACACATCCAAGTTATGAGGGGAGGAGTGTAGACTTCAGTGGTCTGCCAAAAGTTGCTTGTGGGCATGTGCTCTTAAGAGGTGCTGTTAATCCACTTCATGTGCATTCAGCATGACTATGAGCTAGAGTATTCCAGCATGGACAAACTCTGGAACAGCTTGTAAGAATACCTCTGCAGGTTGCAAAGTTCACAGTCCCACTATGTGCATGAATGTACATTCGAAATATAAAAAAATGGCAGATATGCTATATGCCCAAACAGTTTAAAAAATATACCCTATTTCATTTGTAAACTATCAATGCAGGATACCCAGCAGCATAGAAACTATGTTCCAAGTCTTCTGTTGTCCTAAAAAGATTAGTGTCTGCTGCCATTTATGTAATTGTCACAAACATCTGAGGTTACATGTAGAAATAATCAAGGCAAGAATAATTTTGTACATATTGTTAAACATGCAAAAACTTCCTGAAGAATATTGCCCAAAGGTCAAAAATCTTTTGAAACCTCAAATTCTCCTTGGTAGCATTTGTTTTTGCAAGTATGGCTAACACTTGATCTGGAAGTCCATCCGTTTATTTTGAAGAAGCAGCACCTTTAATAACAGGTTCCCTGTTCAAATATGTGGCCCAATAAACTAAATTGAATGTTCCAAACAAGACGGGGAAAACTATTCGGGACATTTTGTCAATCTTACTGATGCTGTTATACGTCTTTTTGTTTTCAGCTGGTTTCTCAACGGGTATGGCTGGAGAAGAAACAGAGTTGGAGATGACTGAAGGGGTGGAGTCCTTTGGTATGTTTAACGTGGGCGTCATCTTTCCAGCAGCATAGCTGTTTATGCCTTTATTTGCCATTAATTCACGTTCTTTTTTCTGAAAACACACACACACAACAACAACATTTGAAAACTGTTAATTTTTTAAAAAAAGAAATGATTTGGTCATTAAAAATCACATTTTATACAGAGTCCCTACAATCTCTGGTTATACTATGTATAATAGAATATTCATTGGATTCTTATCATTGTCATTTACAGCATGCTAGTTTATTAAATGGGTAAGTGTTTTCCCATTCTGCAAGCATGATGTGGCACAGCCTTTAAGAATGGTTTCATAAAGACATCATTTTTACATGGAGGAGTAGTGACAGAAACAACACCATTCCAGTTACATCTAAAGGAGGTTCTTAATATACAGTTAAATTCTTTTTGAGAATGGTTTATCAGGTTGGGAGTGAATGATTTACCTTAACATTTAAATCCAGAAAGAATAAAGAAAATTATTTCTTATCATCCATTAAGTGTGGAACATCTGTCAGAGCATCTGTTATGCTATTTCAGCTTCCATTGCTCTTATTAAACATTTGGGTTGAGTCTCTTAGTCCTCAACTTCATATAAAACAAAGTCTAAGAACATATGGATGCTTTTATTTATATTATTCCCCTAACTTCACTTTTCCCTTTCTTTTGTCTTTCTGTTCTTTCTTTCCCCAGGATTGTTTGTGCCTACCATAAAATCCTTTATGGACTTTTCTTGCAACTGTATGGCCTGTTTTGTTTTGACTCTTTACTTCTTATGGTTTATGGTATATACAGTATGTAAATATATATCTGTCACTAGTGGCCAAAGAATTATGGAAGCATTAAGTGTAGCAGATATGTTCAGTCAATTAATTGTATTATATAATAATGAGGACAACTCATAATCGAGGAATGGGCAGTAGAAGAATGTAAATATCCGAACAGGTTATGGAGAAAAAAACCCCTAAAAGGAAGTCTAGAAAATTTGTGACATCCCCCCATGATATTTATTAATTTACTTCTTCAAGAAGTCGTAATAGTCACCTTCTTTTTTGCAGCCTCCAAAGCTTTTTTGCCATCCCAGGCCCAGCTTCTTTTGGTAAAATAGTTGACCGTGGCAAATTCAATCAGGGCAGAAAAGACAAAGGCGTAGCATACAGCGATAAACCAATCCATCGCAGTAGCATAAGCCACTTTGGGTAGAGAGTTACGGGCACTGATGCTTAAGGTCGTCATTGTAAGAACTGTAGTCACGCCTTTAAGAGAGAGAGAGAGAGAAAGAAAGAAAAAGATCTCAGTGACCTAAAATGTATTTATTATTTATTTATTTAGCATATGGTGATATTACATTAGTCAGGAGACTATAATGCTAATGCAGAGTAGTAATTTAGCTGCCTAACTACCAGCTAGCCCTGTCTGGTTCACACTCACATGCTTTCCAAAGTGCACCATGCTCTGCACAAGAGAGAAAGACAAGCAGGTTTCCTGCAGTGTTATCCAGGAGCTTCTCCCTCTACCAAAGCCACCTTACAAACAGGCATCACAACTGGGAAGATCAAGAGCCGGTGGGATTCTAACTGTCTGCATGGAGCGCCGGCTTGTCCTCCCACTCTAGAACATTCTTTCAAATTGCTTGGTGGGCAGAAGCTGGGGTGAGTAATGGGATCTCACCCCACCATGCGTGCTAGGACTTAAACCCCTGGAGTAAAGACCATCTCCTGTGTCATTAAGCCACTAAACCACCATGCCTCACTGTTATCTAAAATGTGTAATATGCAAACCTTTTTCAGATGGGTCACTTTCAAAGTGAATTTGTAGATGGCATAGGTAATAACCCTGAAGGACGGTGGAAAGATCCACTATCAAGACAACAAACATGGTTTAAGTCAATTCCAAGAAACTAATTTGAGAAACTCCCTCAGGCAGACCCCTCTCCAATAAACATGAAGATAAAGCAAAGGAGGAGAGAAGCATACTCAGACTTGCAAGATTCTGTTACTGTACTATTACTATACTGTAATAAAAATAGCTTTAGGTGTGCACACTGTCTGTTTCTTAGTCTGTTCTGTTGTACCCTGTAGGATAGACAGAATGCTTGCTATTCCATACTAGCCTATCCCCAGGAAGAATTAGATGGCTTGTCTAAAGTATCCTAACAGAGGCATTGTACTGTATCTAAATAGGTGCAGTCACAGGGGAAAAAGAAACTGGAAATACTGCTATATGCTCCAATATAACTGGAGGGACCTTACTTGGGAAAGATTGACCCAGCTGATCTGTAGACAGTTAACTGGACAAAAGAGACTACAGAGGGGAGGAGGTTACATTGAATAATTGAATGTAGCATTACTACTTCTGTAATTGTATGTGGGCCTTGGGAGAGTAGGCCCAGAGGCACACATAGGGAACAGTCAAATAAGAGGCAGCACAGACTTCAGGTGGATAGTGTGTGTGTGAGAGAGACTCAGAAGAGACCCTCACTAATTTCTCCGGTGTAAGGAAATGGGAGAGGAATTGTACTTTCAGACTTACAAGGTTCTGATAAGGTAGCCTTACAATAAAGTAAAATTAGCTCATGCGGTTGTGTTTCCTATCTGCCATCTGGCTGACAGTTCTGGTTGTTAAATTGTATACCTGGAATTTGGTCTTACTGGTAGCTAGGTTTCTCAAGTAACCATCAGGTCACAAACTAATTGATATACATTATCCTTCTACTGGCTCTCTAGTAATACTCAATTCTATTCTATTCTGCAACACCTACGTTGTTCTAGGCTTCAATTTTTTTTTTATGGAGAAAAAGAAAAGCGGGTAAAATACCTGACATGAATTGATTCACAGTATCTAGAGTTACTTTTCGTTTTGTATCTTCCTTGGGGGAAGAAGAAAGAAGTGATAAAGTGCTTGGATTGGGTAGAGGTGCAGGGAGAATTTACTGTCAGGAAGAATTAAGCGTTGCCACTTTCTTGAGAGATTCCCCCTGCATTCTGTTGCAAAGGAAATTAGATTTGGAAATCCCAGAATAAAGAATCTTTTAAGGATGGAGGAGAGTACTTACCAAAGACTGTTCGAGCAGGGACAGATTCTCTGTTTAACCAGAATGATACTTGTGATAAGATTACAGTCATAATGCAGGGAAGGTAAGTCTGGATGACAAAATAACCAATCTTCCTTTTCAGATGAAAATGCGCCCTCATTATAGTGTATTCCCCTAGGTAGGAGAAAATAAAGATGTATCTTAGCAAGAAAAAAAACCCAGAATTATTAACTTCTTCCATTTAAGTAGCTATTCCACAAGCCACTTCAGCAGTCCTAGAATACCCCAAACAGAATGTTGATTTGAGGATACTAATCACCAGCCACTAAGTTGCATGCTAGCAAAAGGATGGGGACTGGAGTTTGATTCACAAGATCTGTTTTTCTTCTCCCAAAAGGTAAACCTCCATACCTGATCTTATTGCTAAGCCTTGAGATCACAGACCTTGTATCCACGCTTCATAAATAATCCGGAGCAGAGACTCTGACTTGCTCCTTGCACATTTGTCAAAGAGAACACTGACCTCTGTAGCCTTTGCCAGCCTGCATGTTACAGTCCACTGCTGAGGCTGTGGGAAAGGCTTTCACGAAAGAGCTTCTTCATTAAATGAAGATGCCATACGGATTCTTTATGATGGAAGACAACACAGCTCATGGAGAGTCTTTACACCACTGTAGCACATTCCTAGCAGCAAGCCAATCAGCGCTGCCAGGGTCTCTCTGCATGGAGCAGAAGATCATTGTGTTAGTGACACTACATGTTGAGACTCCCTGTAGAGGTACTGCCCCAAGAAATTATTTCAAGGGTACCCATTTGAGAAACATGACAATTCCAGGGAAAGGCTCATTCTCTTCTAATTGTATAGCTGCATGGAATGCAGGCGGCTATTGTGAACCGGTACTAAAGGAAGCTAACTATTTAGAAACTTGTTCTCTTGTGCAAGTTCTAGAAAACCAGATTAATCCCATTTTTTTAAATCTACATCCAACAGAGGCAAGGAAAGAAATGCAGTGATTTACTAAAACTGGGCAAAAATTTTAAAAGAATGCCATGCAATGCAGAAGGGAAGAAAATGAGAAAAAAAAATCTCTTGTGTAAATATTATTTTGCACACAAGAGAAATCTTTGGTGGATTAGCAATCTCTTGGGCTTCAACCACCCCTTCCCAGCCAGCTGTGGGATTCTGTTCCTCCATGGCCGCTATTGCTTTGGCTGTTGGAGAAAGTGGAACCTTGCCTGATAAGTTTTTTCCCCAAAAATCTATTGTGCTTCTCCATGTACCATGTTTCTCCGAAAATAAGAGATTGTCTAATACTTTTTTGAACCCTGAAATAAACGCTTGGCCTTATTGCCATGCACTGAAAAGCCCAATTGGGCTTATTATCAAGGGATTTTGGGGGAAACAGGGTATTCATTGTAAAACTAAGGCAATGGGCTTCAGATTTGCCTTCTGCCTCTGGGTAAAGTTTCTTTGCCTTAGTTATATCTATCAAAACTAGCCATGTTATAATAGGCTGGGAGAATAACCTTGGGAGACAGGATGAAGAGCTGCTGCCTAGACAACGGTCTGATAAAAAAGACCAGAATCCAGAGGAGGGAGAAAGTATTTCAGGGGCTTCCCCAGTTTTCTGGAGAGTAAAGGTAGGAGATGAGTGTTTTCAAGATAGCAATAGCAATAGTCTTATATACTGCTTCACAGTGCTTTACAACCTTCTTTAAGCGTCAGCATATTGCCCTCAACAATCTGAGTTCTTGGATTCTGTTACTGCAACCTTATAATAAATGTATTAGTATTAGTTACTTATGGTTTTGGATCCTGTCTGTATTACCGCATCACAAAGAGCTGAAATAATGGAAAGGCAGGGTGAGCAGGATCATAGTGGTTGCAGTCATTCAACGTGTTGCAGTCTGGTGATTGACACCAAGTCTGTTTTTCTACACAGACTGTTTTTGTACAACTGAGGTACAAAAGCACTTTCACAGCCCCGAACAGCAGCATCAATAACTACCTCATTAGATGATTGCAGCTTATACTTAACATGGTAAGAGCAATGCTAGGAAGATCACACTTTATATACTAACATATTTTCAACCTGCCTTGAGGATGAGAGAAAGCAAATTTTCACATCTGCCCAAATGAAACCTTTATTAAAAGCATTAAATCATTGAAGCAGCCCCTTTGCTTTGCATGTAGTGACAGCTGGAAGCAGCAACATGCAAGTTTGGAGCAAAGATGTAGTTGCTTTAATGATATTTAAAGTGCTTTTGTGTTTTATGAAGCATTTCTTTAAAAGCACTTGCACAGCCCTACAATTTATTGCATATTGACATCATATTCCCAAGCACACAATGATTATTTAAACTGAAGTGACACTATTTCTTCCCAGATTGAGCTTCAACAAACAAACTCGTGGAAAGAGAATTCAAGATCATTGCCTTCACATATGACCAGCCATGGCTGGGTGTAAATGGGACCTAAAATGAACGATATGACACAAATAATGAATTCTGGATATTATGATGGAAAACTCTGTAATATCTCCACAACAGCATCAGAAACCTAAAACAAATGGATAAACCTAACAAATGGATAAAAGCTGCCTATTTAACAAAACTGAAATGTTTTGGTGAGAAGAACTACATATATCTATACAAAAATGTAAAAATATTAAAAATGTAAAAAAAACCCTGATGACAAACAGGCATTCAAATTTTAGTAAGATAAAAGAAGTATCTCATAGAACATATGCCTTACCAGGGAATGGCAATTTTTTTAAAAAAAAATCAGGAGGCGGAGCTGACGTCACAGCAATACAATGACTCTTCTATAGGGCTCTATGGAAGTTTGCCAAATTCCCCAGATCTAAGCCACCTTGGAGGGGTGGTGAAGAAGAGAGGAGACCCCTATGGATCACAAGGAGATCACTAACTCCTTGTTTGATCCAGGGAAAGCCCTCAACCCGGCAGGGAGGAAAAGATGGCCATTGCGAGCAGTCCAAGGCTGTGTCAGTCCGAACAGAGAAGAATAAGAAAAGATTGAAAAAGAACAGTGTGGTGGCTGGGTGAGAATTTTCTAACTTCTGTCAAAATTGCCCTTTTTAAAACTGGCTGAATGAAAGTGGGGATGAAAAAAAAAGGAGGTGGTTTTGCTGATCTTCCACCCCTTGAAATAGTGGTGAATAAGCACAAAGCTGAAATAGATCCGAACAAGAACTTTGAACTACTTGGATAATTTGAAGATATAATGTTAAAATAGGAAAATAGGATTGGTTAACCTAAGGATATTAATTGGATATTACTGAACTAAAACTTTATTGGGGATATAAAACTTGGGCTCCGGAACTTTTAAAGGCTGTATGTAAAAGTAAGTTAAAGGAGAGGAGCAGAAGAGAAATAGAAATGTTGTTCATAGCGAGAAGAACAGAGAAAAAGAGTGGAAACAGTGTAAATTGTAAACATTATAGCTTCTTTACTGGATATAGATTTTAGCAACTAAGCAACTGTAACTGGGAAATAATAGAGGTTGCTTATAAGATAAATGAAGATTTTTATACTTCAGCCTTTAACTCTTCTCCTTGGGGATTTATAATTTGTTTGATATAATTTTGGTGTCTTGGTGGGCCTTTGTGGATTACAATTTGGTGACTCTTCATGGATTATGTGACTCTTTGTGGATTATAACATATAAATTATTTAAAAAGAAGAAAGAAAACAACCCTTGTTGAAGAGAACTTGGATTATGAATATTTTGGACTTGTGAAATACAGCAAGAAGTGATTTGAGGCTTGAAAATAAGAACTGGGATAAAGAAAGGAACTTGTTGGACTATATCAGGTATATCTTATACGTTGGATATTGTGGAGTATCATTGTGTTTGATTTACAATATTATTGATTGTTGGGTTACCGATTGGTTGTTTTTGTTAAATAATAACTATTTAAAATATTTGAGTATTTCAAATGATCAAAATGACAAGCAATATAAATTCAAGTAAAACACGGAGGAAAACCCCATCATCTGCACCATCATCAGCGGCATCATCAGTGAATCCAGCAAGTCAGCGCTCTAAAGACACCATGTTGCAGAATGAAAAATTAAACACTTTTCAGTCACAGATTAAAAATATGATTCAATCTTTACAGGAATCACTGCAAGGAGCTGTGGCTAACAATCATGAAAATATGGCAGACATGATGCAGAAGATGGAATAAAAATAGAAGATAAAATAGACAATATCCAGCAAATTATTCCTAAAAATGAACAACAGATCGAGAAAGTGGAAGAAAAGACAGAGCAAACAGATAAGAAAGTAGAAGAGATGGAGAATAGATTAACAAAGGTAGATAATGACGTCGAACGATCCATAATTATGTTGGAGATGGATAAGGCAGAATATTTCCTGCTGCAGCACAGGGTTAGACTAGATGACCTCTGAGATATCTTCCAGCCCTAAATTGCTGTGCTGTTTCAAAGTGTCTTCTGAAGCCACATGTAGTGGCAGGGTTTGTGGTGCTTCCTTCCTTCCTCTTCTCTCTCTCTTTCTCTCTCTCCTCTCCCCATTCCTTTCTTCCTCTTTTTCTTTTTCTTTCGCTTTCTCTCTCTTTTCTTTCTCTCTCTCCCTCCCTCCCACTCTCCCTTTCTCTCTTCCTGTGAAGAACCCCAGGTCTTTGGTAGCAGGAAGAAAAGCCAGATGTTTTGAAACTGAGAACATGCCCACTAATCATCTGGCATTCTTAGAGCTCCATTGTTGATTAGCTTAGAATATGGGGAAGTAGCAGGATTGAAAATAGAGATAAGACAAATATCTTAGTTAAAAATCTTACAGATACACAAAAAAAAGTGTTAACGGAAAGAATTAATATACAGATAGTTAAAAAAGTGAAATACTTGGAAACACAATTAACAGCAAAATGTGCAATAACTAAAGAGGATAATTATATGAAACTGGTGAGGCAAATTAAACTAGACCTGGAGAAATGGAAAGATCTGAAATTGTCATTATTGGGAAGAATAGCTAGTATAAAAATGAACATTTTACCAAGACCATTATATCTATTCCAAACAATACCAATAAAACTGGAGAAAAAATATTTTTAAGAATTAAATAAAATAGTATCAAGGTACATTTGGTTAGGGAAAAAAGCAAGAATAGGTTGAAAATGTTGCAGGAAACCAAAAAAAGAGGGGGCTTTGGACTACCAGACTGGAAATTGTATTATCAGGCCTCGGTATTCACATGGATGAAAGATTGGATCAGCTTGAGAGACACAAGGTTATTAACCTTAGAAGTTATGACCTCCAACTAGGTTGGCATGTGAGGATCCCCAAACAGTGAGGTTTCTTTCTTTCTTTCTCCCTTGAAGGCCCCCCCTCACACCACTTTTGGGCCTAGCAAGCCTCCCTACAGCCCCCTAGGAGCCAAAAAGGGGGCAAGGGGGCCCTACATCCCCCTGTGCCCCATTTTGGACCTAGAAGGCTCCCTACAGCCCCCTGGGAGCCAAAAGGGGCACCGGGGGTGCCACACACACCCTGTGCCCTGTTTTTGGCCGAACAAGCCTCCCTACAGCCCCCAGAGACCCAAAAGGGGTATGGGGGGCCCTGCATCCCATGCACCCCATTTTGGGCCTAGCAAGCTCCCTACAGCCTTCTGGGAGCCAAAAGGGGTATGGGGGGGGCGCCGCATCCTCACACTCCATTTTGGGTCTAGCAAGCTCCCTACTTGTGACTCTGGAAGCAGGGGTGGGTTCTAACTTACCTTGTTGCCGGTTCACTTCCTCCCATGCCACAAAAAAAACAAAGCCGAAAAACAGATGGCAACTGCATGCACAATACCAGAACTTGGCATCTGTGCATGATCTGGTTCGGTGACATCATCGTGATGTCAGCAGTGGGTCGCTAATGGTTTGGGCAAACCAGTCCAAACTGGGAGGAACCCACCCCTGATTTCTGGATCATATCACCATATGTGGTGGACATTCCCAAAAGCTAAAAAAAATTTGATGAAAATACATACATGGTCGGAAAAAAATGATAAAGCAACACATAGACTTCAAACCACAGACATTCTTGGGCATTCTACCAGAAAAATATGACAAAAGGACTATGTATCTGGTTTTACATATACTAACCGCATCTAGAATTGTATTTGCAATGAAATGGAAAAATGATGAGATTCTGTCAGATGAGAATGTAATTAAGAAAATATTAGAATGTGCAGAAATTGATAGATTAATGCTCACTATTAAGGATAAAGAAGAAACTGAATATTTTTTTGATATGGGATGTATTTTATCAATGGCTAGACAACAGAAACAGAAGTTAGAAAGGAGGAGATATAAAGATAATGTCATTGTTATTATATTATTATATTATCAATGTTATTGTGATGAATATTGTATTGTGATGAATACTAAAACAAATATGTGGATTATGACTATTTAAAAACAACTGTACCCAAAGCACACACTATTGGATGGAAATTGAATGTTATATAAATAAAATAAATAAAACATGGAAAAAATTCACAAAGAAAGACATACATTAAAATGGGGAAAATCATACAAAAACATGCATAACACAAATTAAAATGAGGAACTGCATGGAGTAGTTCTGTTTTTAAAAAGTGTAGTTTATGGAAAGTCACTTATAGGAAGAGGATTAGGAAAAGTTAAGTAGTATAATGTGGATTTTCCTGTTTCTGTATCAATACTTCTGTGTTACAAAGCAACTAAACCTAAAAACTTATGATCCTCATATTTTATACTACAAATATTTGCCCCAGCCAACCTGATCTAATTATTACAGGGATAATAATCTAAAATTCCTCTATAACTCAGCATTTTGCAAAATCACATCTGTTGTAACAACATGGTTCAAAAATAAGCAAGAAGGTCCAGGAATGTTCATCCATTCCTAGATAGGCTGAATCACTTTTGTTTTTGTTTCTTAAAGCAGGGGTCCCCAACCTTTTGGGTTTCAGGGACCACCAAAGTCATAATTTTAAATCCCACGGACCCTAATTAATAGTTTTAAGTTCTGCAGACCAGTGATGAAATCTAAAAATTTTCCATACCGGTTCTGTGGGCATGGCTTGGAGGTCAGGTGGGTGCGGCTTCAGATGGGCATGGCTTAGTGGTCAGGTGACCGGGTGAGCGTTGCTAACTTGTAAAATGTGGTGAAGCTCATTTAACAATGCTCTTGCTTAGCAACCAAAATTTTGGGCTCAATTGTGGTCATAGGTTTCTGTAGGAGTTGCAAAGTGGGAAGCAAAGTGAAAATAAAATGAGAAATGTATCCTTTGCCTTTTCTCTTTTTCCTTTTTAGGATTTTGTTCAGGTCTGTGACTATAATAAAACTGATTTGATTCAATTTTAATAAATAACACACACACACACACACACACATATGGTTTTGTCTAACTAAGAAATTGTAACAAAAATAACAGATAAACTGTATGTGTTATTTTTATATTCTCAGCTTCAGAAAAGGAAATAACATCTTAGAAATCCTGATTACAGGCATCCCAAAAGCTTGCTAAAGACCAGAAAATCCTTAGTTGACTAATGCTTCCCCTGTGTGAAATCGGATTTCTATATTTTGTTAATCCTCGGTTACAATCTGTGTCCTACTATTTCTGACCCATGCTGTATTGAGAACTCAACCTGATCAGAGGTAACCTGGGACAATTGCAAAGTGAAATAGGAGGTGGGGGAGAAAGAAAGCTATAAAAATATGTGATGTTCAGCACTTGGCATTCTTAAGGAAAATTCTGTGAAAGGTAAATTCCTGGATAAAGCTCTGATTGTGTCCTCAGAATCTCTTTTGGTCCTTAGTGTGTGGTGAGCCAGAAGCCTTGGTAAACACTGCTAAGAACTGGATGAGTGCCTGGCAGCCTGGCACATTCCCTGTGGACATCTTGCTCTTAGAAAGCTTCTCCATACAGATCTAGGAGATGCTTCAGGTAACCTTCTGGACGTTTTTCTTGGTGGCTATGAAAGTGAAAGGGGAGCTGCCATTCATTGCAGAGAATAATGCTGCTATAATGGTGAACTGGTAAGAAATCTTTTATGATGAACTTCTTTTACTGGTCAATGTTTCCATCCCTACCTCCCCCTTGTGAGATCTTGTGGTCTTCGAGTGATCTAGAATTGTGTCTTTCTCCCCTTCTCATTATCATTCCTAAAAGAAAATTAGTATTACAGCTTTCTCGATTTCAGAGTGCTCTGTGGAATACAGTAGGCAGGAGATATTATGTTCCTTACTCTGATTGTGTTAAGGTTACTGTGATGTTTGCACCGTCTCTCGCAATGCTGCTCCTTTCTCTTTATTTCTGCACTTTTGAGATTGTGTGGACTTTCTGAAAAAAATGGCTGAGTTCTCGGGAGGCTTTTGGGAACAGTTTGTTCATTTACTGATTGAGCAGGCAAGACTTTAAGCACTGCCATTCTTTAATCTTTTCAGACTCTAGGGGATGTGTGTGTGTGTATGTGTGTGTACATGCATGCCTCTGGGTCTATTACTGAACACTTAAATATCTATTCTCCCTACAGAGTAACAGGCAACTGACCTCTTTTCTCCCTAAGTCTCAAATTAGCAGAGAACCCTGCTGGCATGCTATGGGAACCTGGGCCACAAATAGCAAATAAGTACAGTGTTTTCTTGGGTTGCTCCATCAATTTATTGGCATTCCTTCAAAACCTGCAGAGGATATAACACAGCATGGAGCCACCTGATTCCAAGCTCTCAGGCAGGGTCGTTTGTCTCTAATTACCAGGATCCTCAATTTTTACTTCATTCTCAGAAGCAAGGGGAGCATAAATCAGGCCCTACACCTCTTTATCACCTGTCTTTTTTCATGCATGCTTCTCCAGAGACAAGAATAAACAATTGCCTTGAAATCCCCATGTGGATGGCTGGGCTGACATGAAAGCTCTTTAGGTCTGTAGTGTTGCCATGTTCAGCACATTTTCTTCCTAGCATCTCTTTCCCCACACATGGTTTGTTTGTTTGTTTGTTTGTTTAGTCAAACATGTATAGAATAGTAGTTGTTTGTATAAACGTAAGTAAAAAAAAGTAACGATAAAAGAGGACAATAGGACGGTAGCTTATGCACACCTCTTAGAAATGGGGAGAGGTCAATTGTAGACAGTCTAAGGTTAAAGATTTGGGGGTTTGGGGAAGAAATCACAGAGTCAGGCAGTGCATTCCAGGCATTGCTCACTCTATTGCTGAAGTCGTATTTTGTGCAGTCGAGTTTGGAGCTGTTTACATTAAGTTTGAATCTATTACGTGCTCGTGTATTGCTGCGGTTGAAGCTGAAGTAATCATTAAGGACATTTTGGTATATGATTTTATGGTAGCTAGACATACTATGGAGCAGGGCCACAGCTGCCATGTTTCCTTTCTCCTTTGCCCTAGGGTTTTTACTGAACCTATCGTTGAGATGGGGGAAAGAAATCAATCTATAGATGCTTGCTTGGATCCTGTGGGAAAATAAGCTAGCAAAAGACACAGCAGTTTAAATAACTGCAAAGGAGCTCTCCATTCCCAGTGCTTCTTTCAAGCTTGAATAGTTTGTCTGCTTTGGTATTTACATCTGTTTTATCCAGCAGAAAGAAATGTTCTTTAGCAGAATGTAATAGGCAGAGCTTTTTGGAAGCAAAGGAATACTGCATCTGATGAATGTGGTTTTTAACCAACAATCCATTTATAAAATTGTGGCAAGTTTAATAGGTATTTGAGAATTGTCCGTTGTACTTTTATACTAAATTGCCTTAGTTTTTCTTACATCTAGGCATAATTCTATTGATTAAGTATAATAAAACCTTTTTTAACTTCCAATTAACCACCCTATCTATAGCTACCTTTGGGTACATTGTCAAGCATAAATCATTTTAGCATGTACTAATTAAATGACAACATCCATCAGGGCTGGGCAGCACTTCAGATCCAATTCCCAAAACACAGCAAGGAGCTGGTGGTGATATACCCATCCTCATCCCTTTAAAAGCATCCCAATTTTTCTTTCTAGCATCACACAGCAATTCTCATATATCCTAGATAAGATGAAACTGCTTTAAAGAGTTATTTTCATGATTCATTCAAATTTTGAATTGCATCCAAAGTACTGCATGCCCTAATATTGTGCATCTCAAAACATGCAATCAGCATGAAGCATCTCCTTTTTTGTTTATTTCAATACAATAATAGGTTGAAAATCACTCCATAATGATGAGGGAATGTCACATGGTGCAACATTATTATAGAGAAAACATCCAATCTACCATATATTATGTGAATTTTATCTTGGTTTTATTGAAATTTGAATCACAATCTGATTTTACCCTGAGTGGGTGAAAGATATACATGATTATCATGTACATCTTAACAGCAACCCATAGTAACTTGTACAGAAGAATGAGCCATCCTAAGTCAAATACCACAAATAGTTCTTCTATATTACCCTTCCTGTCACAATACTGTTCAGCAATTCAATTATGACTGATAAAGTGTGAATGGTGAAGTATTGCTTTTGTTGCTTATCTAGAGAGTCTTAAACAATAAAATCTGACTGCCTGAAAAAACGCTTCTCTCTATATTAATCTGCTGTAATCTGAGGATGGAACGGAATGGAAAGGAAATTGCATTAAGTGATGATGTAAGATGGGTTCTTTGCATCTAATACCAAACTGACTTTCATGATGAAGTTTTACGAGTCATAAAATATCTACTTTATTTATATGTACTTGCATTCTACTTTGTCTAAAGATTCCAGGCAACTCAATGCCTTTTCATTTGGTATTTACGAATGAATGATTATGGTATAATTTGTGGTTTTGTTTTATTTATAGTTTATTGATTTTACTGAGATAAGGTTTTTAAAAATTGTTGTCTGTTGCATTATTTCCTTACCAGCTTGAGATAGTTTTATCAATGGGGTAAAAGAGATACACAAATGTGATGTGTTCAGGAATGAATGAAACAAGCCACACACTAGTAACTATCAAACATGTGTGAAAATACTGAGGAAGATTCATATTGGGCCTAGAGAAAGGGACACCACAGGGCAAACCAACCAATATGACTTATTTTGAAAAAGCACCATCCTGTCAGCATACACCTTAGATCTTTCCTTACTGAATACTGCAATTCAAAGGACAATTTTATTACCTGTACTGGTGCTGATGTTTAAAGAATCTACACTTTGTCCCATCAGGTGATATTGGTTAAGCCTAGAACCATCTTCCGCTACTACCACCGAATTTGCTGAGGTGTTAGTCCATACGTAGATCACTTCTGAATTGGGATAAGCGTCTGGGTTAAAATAAAGAAAGAAAAAGTAGACAAGTGATGTTTGAACATTAATATTCATATACTGGACTTTTAGCTGAAAAGTCAAGCTTAATTTCTGCCAAGGTTCAGTTTCAAATTCTCATATCATTATTAAGATTCAGTTCCTGGATATGTGAATTTACATAAAATAATAGAACGTTCACTTCAACTAAAAATAGTTCTCATTTAACAAGAAACACAAAGAAGAGCTTTCAAAGAACTTGGCCTATGTTCACTCCCTTTTCCTGTAAATGAAGCTTTGATTATTAACAAAAGCACAGAATCTTACAAATTTCCCCCATTTGTTATGTGAGATTCAATTACTATGATATTTTATAGCTAGAAATCAGAAACTGAGAAATAGTATGTCCACAGATTCATTCATTAACCCAAAGTCAAGGGACAGTTTCTGAATATTACAAAAAGCAGATATATTTTCACTTTTGTGTTATCCCACTCTGCATGTACAGAACAGGCTGGAATAATGATCTATGGACACACACATAAAGCGGGGATTATTTCAGAGCAAAAGTAGAAATAATTAATATGTAATTAAATGAACAGATGTTGTGTCTGCATAGATTGAGACCAGAGTTGGTGCAGGTTGGGGTGGCTTCCCTCTCTGCCATATTACACATATATGCAAACCTTCTGAAGAGATTTTCTCACTATTGCAGCATTATGTGCACATCAAAGCATGAATACAAGATGGTAAACAAAGATAGTCCTATGGTTGATGCTTGCCTCTTTTACCAGCAACTACCATAATCTTGCCTGCAGCATCACCAATTCAGTTTGCTTAGCCCATTAGCCTTGTGAATGTCTTGGGTTGGCACCTGCCTGGTATTACCAAACGAGAAGCATTATCAAGCATCATAAAACCCAGATTGTGGACTGGATTTGTCTAAATGTGGCTGATCACAAATTATGCAATGTAAATGACAGGAAAAAGCAAAAGATTAGTATTAGCACAGGCTTATATTACTAACTGTGGAAAGAGAGCTTTGTAGTGATCTGCCAGAGCCTTTCTTCCTTTCTTTTCACCTGGATTTTGAGGCTGAATTGTTGGAGCACTCCTGTGCTCCTGCTATAAGAGAAAGTTACTTTCTGCACCTAGATGCAGTCTGTGTATTGTCCACAACACACAATTTATTTTATTTGTTTGTCAAACAGGTACAAGATAGCAGGTATAGGTATAAACATAAACATAAGGAAAGTAAGTGCAGAAAAATGAGGACAATAGAACAGTAAGATAGGGATGGTAGGCACAATGGTGTACTTATGCACGCCCCTTACAGACCTCTTAGGAAGTGGGTGAGGTCAACAGTAGACAGTCTAAGGTTAAAGTTTTAGGGTTTTGGGAAGAAACCACGGAGTCAGGTAATATATTCCAGCATTAACCACTCTGTTACTGAAATCGTATTTTCTGCAATCAAGTTTGGAGTGGTTTACATTAAGTTTGTGTCTATTGTGTGCTTGTGTATTGTTGCGGTTGAAGCTGAAGTAGTCATTGACAGGTAGGACATTGTGGCAGATAATTTTATGAATTACATTTAGATCATATCGAAGGTGACATAGTTCTAAGTTGTCTAAGCCCAAAATTTCAAGTCTAGTGGAATAAGGTATTCTGTTGCGAGCAGAGGAGGGGAGGACTCTTCTCGTGAAATATTTCTGAACTCTCTCAATTGTATTAATGTCCGATATGCAGTGCGGGTTCCAGACAGGTGAGCTGTATTCGAGAATTGATCTAGCGAATGTTTTGAATGATCTGGTTAGCAGTGTAATATTGCCAGAGAAGAAGCTACACAAAATTAAATTAACAACTCTTAGTGCTTTTTTTTGACAATGTTGTTACAGTAGGCTCTGGCACTTAGATCATTAGATATGAATACTCCAAGGTCCTTGACAGAATAAGGGTCATCTACAAGTTCTTGCCTTCCTAGCTTGTATTTTGTGTTCTGATTCTTTTTGCCAATGTGTAAGAGAGAGCATTTGTTGTTTGAGATTTGAATATACATTCATTGGTTGGACAAAAAGAAAAGAGAAAGTTGCAGGTGTGAGAAGAGGCAATAGGAAAGGCCAACACAAAATAAACTTGCTGTTGGGTCAGGGAGCTGGGATGTCTGGAAGTCTGGAAAAAGTAGGGGCAGTTTCAGATGCTCAAAAGAGTAAAGCTGAAAGGAGCGGCAGAGCTTGGAAACCATGCCATCTTCTCCAGAAGAGCCAACAATGAACAGCTGGCAGATGCTAAATTCCCTCCAGCTGTTCAGGATAGCAGCATCCAGTGTTTGGCTGTAAAGCCTAAAAACTCCAGTCAGCCTGACACAAACTCAGCCAAATACACGGTGGGTTGAACTCAGGCTGCAAAGTTTTTCCACCATATAGAGTTGGGAAAGTAGCCGGTAATTTACGTAAGGCTAGACAATGCAAGAAAGGGGAAGGGAAGGAAAGGAGTTAATACAAAGTCATTTATTTATTTATTATTAAATTTATAAGCCGCCCTAACACGAAGGACTCAGGGCGGCGTACAAGAATAAAAATTTAAAAACAACAATACATATTACAGGTTTAAATGAACCAGAGACAATAATTAAAATATCCACACATCCAACATTCAAACATCCAGGAAACACATGGGGCCAGCATC
>JANHGD010006674.1:25898-40062 GCA_027560375.1 Imantodes cenchoa
TTTGACCAAATCCACACACACAACACACACACACAAAGCATCATCGTTTGGTGGAATTCTAGCTCTTTCAAGCGGTATGTAATTTTTTCCCTCCCGCACCCCCCAAGGAAAAATCCTAAAAAAATAAAATGCTTTTGTGTTTTCTTGTTCACAGCTCAGCCAACAAACATTCTCCTGTCTTGTTTTTTTGTGGAGCTGCTAGAGACCACCAAGAAGGACTTTCTATAAAGCAGAAGGCATCCAACCTTAGAAACTTTCCAACTTGCGGACTTCCAACTCCCAGAATTCTTCAGCCAACATGGCTGGCTAGGGAATGCTGGGAGTTGAAATCCACAAGTCTCAAAAGTTGCCACACGCCTGCTTTAAAGGATTAAGATGCATTCTTGCCTT
Organism: Imantodes cenchoa; assembly: GCA_027560375.1. NCBI lineage: Eukaryota > Metazoa > Chordata > Lepidosauria > Squamata > Dipsadidae > Imantodes > Imantodes cenchoa. The sequence continues at coordinate 26,289 of JANHGD010006674.1, forward strand.
TGAAATCAGCTGCCGAAGAGGAAGAGGACTCCGCCCCAAGCAGTTGTTGAATGTACCTTTCAGAAGCATCCTTCAACTTTTTTACAAGAGTCAAATTTGTGTGAATGCAGCGACGAGCCGTGGCCCAAGCTGACAGACGCAGCGACGTAAAGCCCCCAAAATTATCTCTCCTTATGTTTCTTCCTCAACTTGACGTGGGTACAAGAAATGAGACGGCTTAAATAAATAACAAGATATGGAACGGAGACTTCAAAGCAGACATTTTTAAACCCCTTGCTCAGCTGAGGCATGTCCCCTTGGGTTGTGGCTCCATCTATTGTTGCCTTTTTGTTTCGTTTTGTTTTGCTGCGGACATTTGTACACGAGAGCAGTTCAGGCTCCCTTGTTGTGGGTCTCCACTGGTATCTCTGCAAGTACAGATAGCCCTTTAAGCAGAGCAACAGCTCTCTCGAGTAACTACTTGAAACTGCAAAGGTCACAGGATACAACAACAACAACAACAACCAGAGAAGATGCCATCAAGCTGAAACAAGAAAGGAACAAAAGGTGACTCAAGGATGGCGAACTGTGGTAACTTTATGACTTGGGGACTTCAACTCCCAGAATTCCTGAGCCAGAATTCTGGGAGTTGAAGTCCAAAGGTCAAAAAGTTGCCGCCGTTGGCCACTTCCTGGCAGAACTCATCCTTCACAAAGGGAGTTAGCACCTGAGTGAGCTGCACACAAGGCCCTTCCACGCGCGCACACGCACACACACAACAGCTTCCTGCCTTGTCTCCTCAAACAAACTCATCCTGTCGCACGCCGGGGCGGCCGCTCTCCACTGAAGTAGCAGCGTGGGTAGGGGTAAGCATGTGCCAAGTCCACTTGCCAATGAAAAAGAAATCCCGTAAAGGGACCCTGGGTGGAAAACAAGCAACAATGCTGTGTTTGGCAGCCGGCTTGAAGACTCGCCCGGTGGAAAGCCGGCCAACCGCATTCTTGCCGAGAAAAATAACACAACAGTTCCTCCATGCCAGAACAAATAGGCCATTTGTGCCAAGACTAGTTAAGGAGTAGCTCCGAAGGAGGGTTTCATGGCTTCCTACGTCTTCCCCGCTCCCACCCAAGAGAGGCAGACAAACAAATAGAGAGCCAGGAAAATGCCTAGAAAAATGCATGAATCCAGGAGGCCCAGAGTGGATTTCCCCACAGTGCCTCAGGGCTGGAAAAGCCCAATTCCTCCATCATATTCTGGCCTTTCCTTGGTGACGTTCCTGGTTTCATCCAGTGCTGGAGTTCGGTCGGCACCGTGCTTCTCGCTACGACAGTTGTTTCTTTCTTCTGTAAAAATCTGGAGATGATGAATATATCTCTCTCTATATATTCATTCTCTATGTACATATATTGCACACAATCCTCTGGCCACGTGTGTTCCCGCCTGCTAGTAGAACCGTTTCCGTTTCTCATCCGACTCGGGCCGATATTCGCGAGAGCCGATGCCTTTCTGAAGGTTGATGAGGGAGTCCTTCATCTATAAAAGAAAAGACACCATCTTGGAAATGCAAAATAGGTAGCCTGGGAGGTCGATGCTCAAAACTCAGCATGCAAATGAACACCACTGTGGAAGAGTTGTGCGGCAACTGAACACATCTAGCAGATTTATGGGAGAACCCACCTGGTTCCCAGGTCATCAGATGCCTCCACTTATATATGGAGGCAGGAGTACATAAAATTGGGCCAGATCTGTAATTAGGAAATAGGGTTTTTTTGGAATATACTGTCATACCTCCAGATAGCATCCGATCTTAAATCAAAGTCCAAGTCAAAGTAATCTCCAACATTCCACTTTATTCTCGGAGCCAAGCTGGCACATACACGCGGTCAACCCGAAACTAACTTTTCTCCTCCCAGGTGAGGGTTACCCTCCTCATGTCCAACCCCCCACTGGTCACATTGCCCACTGGCGTTATGCCAGCGTGGCAAATCCCTGTTTCCGCTTCCTCCCAAGCGATGGCACCAAGTAGCCTTGACCGCTTCGAAGGAATGCTTTGTTGCTCCAGCTCCATCATCCCTCCCATCAGCATCCAGCCGTCTACTGCTAGTGTGGCAAGTCGGCAATTTCCCCGCAAGTTCCACACCGGCTTGACATATACATTCCATAAGGATACATGGTGAGGAGATCAAGGGATTGACTGGAGAGGTCAGGGTTTAATCCTCTCTTAGAGTTTACTAGTGATTTTGCCTTATTAAGTACCTCTCAACCCTACCTACCTAATGTAATTGTTATTGTGAGAATAAAGCAAAGGATAATCTCATTGTCGTGCCCCTGTCGGAGTCTGAATCTGAGATGGAAGAGGAACAGCTGGCACAAAGCGGGAGAGTGGCTCTGTTGGCTGGGGAGGAAACTGGGGAAGGGCAAAGTCAGAATGGGCAGAGCAGGGGAGAGGTAGAACAAGGGATAGGAGGTTTAGATGAAGACCAAGTCCCACCCCCTCTTCATCCTAGGGCATGCAGGGAAGAACACAGAAGAGAGAAATGTGGGTTGCATGGCTTATGAGGAAGGAAAGGACCCCAATTGCTTCACAAGGCACACCTGGGGATGGAGTTTAAAGGAGGGGTGTTTGTCGGGAACAAACACTGAATTCATATAGTGTTGAGAGTTATGGCCTGCATTCCTAGCATTCCTCCTGACTGTTTGAATTATTGTCGTGCTTCTGTGTGCTTATCTTGTCTTGCTGGAATTATTACCATGAATTCTTAGCTTCTGGGACTCATTATCTTGCCCTGCTGGATTGATTGATTGCAGTCATTCTGCTTACAGCATTTGGGCTGGAGTATCTGCAGCCAGAAGCTGCTGCAGGTTTGTGGGAGAGCTTTTCTCCAGGCCAGAGAGTAAATGGGACGTTGGGGGCAAAGTTGGTGCCAATAAAGGGACTCATACCGGTTCTCTGGCTGTGTTGCCTTCATGCCACGCCCTGGGTCATCACAGATAGTTCATCCATGACAAAATTGTCCTTTTTTCTTTTTTAAACTTCTGTAGAATAAATTTGTGAATCTTGTGCTTCTCTTTTGTCTCTGTCCCTGTAACAGAAAGCAGCAAACTGTGCGTGCAGCAGCAAACGTATAACGGCTAAAGAAACTTATTTGTGTATTTTTGGTTTTATATTTTTAGAGGCCACAACGAATCAAGTGAAGAAACCGTACTAGCCTGCAGTTCCCTGTCTCCAGAAGGCAAGTCCGTTTTTAGGGTAGTGGGTTTTTTAACTCCCAGAATTGGGCTTAATCTTGTCAAGAAAAAAGAAATACGAAAATAGAAACCATAATTAACATTTGAAAGTGGCAATGATTGTGCCTCAGAGCATCGTTTCATTGAAGGGAAATGTCATATTACTCATAAAATTTCAAATCGATGGTTTATCATAAAGGGCCACGAAAAACAGACCCATAGAGTAGGATTTTTTTTAAATCTATGCTCTTCTCGTTTTAACACCTTTCCTTTTAGTAAAGATAAATTATTGGTCTTATATTTTCCTCTTAAAATACAGATGCCACAAAGCCACAATTTCTTGATGTGCCAGGAATGTCTACGGGGACCATCCTTGGAGCTGGTAGCATAGGAACTGAAATTGCAAACGAAGTCTTAGATTTGCAAAGGTAGAATAATAATTCTTCAATTCTGGCTTATAATTTTTTTACAGATCGATGGGTTGTATGTGAGTATTGTTTTTTTGGAAAAGAAAATGGATGCTATCTAGGTTTCCGTAATCCCACGGTCATTGAACCAGGCTTTGGTGCTTTTGGCAATGTGGGCAGATGCCAAGTCCTGCTGGAAAATTGAAGTCAGAATCCCCATAAAGCTTGTCTGCGGAAGGAAGCATATAGTGCTCCAAAATCTCCTGGTAGACGGCTGTGTTAATGAAGCACAGTGGACCAACACCAGCAGATGACATGGCTCCCCAAATCTATAGACTGTGGAAACTTTTGCATCTCATTTGGAAACCAAGGACCCAGAGTATGGAGGAAGACCGGAGAGGCACCCACAGCAAGATGTTTGAAGTCCAGTGGGAAGTTTCTACAGTCTGTTTATTTAAATAATTAACCATTCTTGGCTGCTCCAAAATAATAAGTATCTCAGAGCAACTCATCTCTGATAATAAAGACTGCCACTACCTGCAAAACTGAAAATGATTCCAACATAACGTTCTTATGAAATTTCTATGCTGTGATTTGTAGAGATTTCGGAAAGACTCCGAAATAGATTATTCTGAATACAATAAGGCAAACTTTAAGGTGCTGAATATTAATAGCATCGATTTAATAGTCACTTGTAATTATTTAAGGCCATGCAATATCTTATATTCTCTTTCACATGCAAAGAAATTCCCTTCTCCATCCCTTTTACAAAATTAGAAACTGAGCAGCTGGCAGAAACGGGGTTAATTTGGAAGCCTTCATACGTGCTGGACTTAAAACGTCCAGTACCCACTGCTAACTGCACACATTATGGGCGTTGTAGTGCAACACATCCGGGTGCACCAGTTTCCGGAATATTAACCGGCGACATTCTTTTCCGGGAGTCCACCTTTTTTTGCATTCTAACTTTCGAGCGGACCACGCAGAGCAGGAGCAGCGACTCTCACGCGCGCTTTTTCACTCCCTCCCTTCAGCAGCTATTCCACCCCGCCACCCTCTCCTCCCGTTAGTAGGCATCCCTCTTCTCCCCTCGAGGTGGTCCCGCCTCCTCCTCTCCCAAGCCCACCTCTTCCTCTAATCTTCCCTTCACCTCAGAGACACAAACCCCCCAATCAGGGAGGCCAGATGCCATCGCCACGGCAACTTCCCCGGACCAATCTTAAATGATCCCGCCCGCAGCCTTCCCGTCGTCCAATCGAGAGGAAGCTGTTCAGAGCGCTGTCCAATGAGAAGCTGCGATTATGGCCGTCCGGCGAACAGGGGAAACCATGACCCAATCGCCACAGGACCTTTTGCTTTCCTTTGCCCAATGGAGAGCCACGCTGCTCTAGTTATTATACCACAGGAGCCGAGTTAGGCCAAACCCGGCGGCTGCCGCCTGCTCTGTGGGTATCGCCCAGGCGGCGGTTGCTGCCTTGGCCTTTGTCCCCCTCAGGCTCTGCCTTCCTCCGCCTCCTTTCCCCTCCTCCGCTGTCTGCGCACAGGCCGGCGGATCCTACGGCAGCTTCCAGTGCCTGGCTGCGTGCCTCCTCCACTGCCTTGCTTTCTACCCCGGGGTTCCTCCAGCAGCAGCACCGTTTACCCCTTCTCGGGGGTTTTCGCTTCTGCCGGGGGAGGAGGGGGACTTAATACCGCCGCGGCCGGACTCGTCTCCTGCCCCCCCCTCCCGCACTCCCCCAACACCATAGGCGGCTCAGGCACCAAGATGTCCAACCGAGCGCTCTGCCGGGAGGCGAGCCATGCCGGCAGCTGGTACACGGCCTCAGGTACGAGCTGGGTCACAAGCCTCCCTGGGTGGGTGAGTGGGTGGCGGGTGTCTGCGGGGCCTGATTGTGGAGCCAAGTTGAGGGGGGTCTGTCGGGGGATCGGGGCGACTTTTAGCACCCCAACCCTTTCCTTCAACGGAGAGCTGCTCTGCTGCTTCAGGCTTAAAACAAGCCACGTCCGTAAATCTGGAATAAGTGGCATATTAATGCTTGAACGGGGAGAATGAGGGTAAGACGGTGCCCGGAGGCATTGAATCCGTTGCTCGTTCCCAAAGGCCACTTTGCACGCACGGAAGGGCGGATCGGTATAAACTTATCGCGGCGTCGTGAAGCTGCTGGCGAGCCTTCCTTAAAAAATTGCAGCCACCCGGAACAACCAAAAAAAAAAAAAAGCCGACTGTCAATTCACCCGAAGCACCCTGTCCTAATAAGGCTGCAATCTCGGGACGCGTTTGTGGGGAAGGAAATCCCATTGAATCCGGTAGGGCGCTGCCGAGCGGGGCTTTAGAGCTGGCGTGAAATTAACTTCGGTGTGTGCGGTCGCCGTTGGCACACACCAAGGAAGGGTGAAGAAGACGTGTTGCAAAATCCACCGACGTTGCCCTGCCAGGAAGCCGGGAGGAGGGCGCCTGTTGCTTCTTGTGTGTGTGTGGGGGGGGAGATAGCAGCGATTAACGGCGGTTTAATGCGGAAGAGGCTTCCCCCCCTCCACCCACCCCATGATCGCTGGGGCCCGGGTGGGCCTTTGACTGAATCAGCACTTTTCTCCGGGAATGCCAGGACCCTCTTTATAATATTCTCCCATGGAGGAAGCAGACAGCGCCTTTCAGCGAAGGTGCTTAGGACAAAAGAACCGATGTGGAATCCTCTGGGTGGGGGTGGTTTCGTGTAGAATCGGGAAACCAACCAAGATCCCCGAGGTGTGTATGTGAATGAAAAAGGGGTCATTAGGGTAAAGCGAGGGAGGGGGCGAATTGCAATGTAGGAAGGCAGCAGTTGTAACTTGAGACCAGGCTAGTAGGCTCAGGCTACTCGGGCTTCCTCCTTACTTGTGGGGGGATGGGCGAAAAATTTTGAAAAATACATTTTTAAATGATGTATTGAAGTCCCATGGACGAAAAAGCAGGTGCTGAGACTCACTTTGCAGGGGGCTGGGTAAAACAGCGATTATAAGACAACATTTTAGCAAAGGTATCTCAAATGGGATCAACTTACAGAATGCATCCATTCTGGGAACCATGACCCCTGTGGGAATGGAATTTGGGAAGTTGTGGTTGCTGCAGTCTGTTGCTGTACTTGCTGTGTCATGTGCCACTTACCTGCCTGCTGGGGAGGGGAGGGGAGGTGAAGGGAAAGGAAAAAGAGGACAGGGAGGGATGGGGATGGGAAAGGGAAGATTTTCTTGAGCTTCCTGCCAGCATCCCACAAGGAAACCCAAGTCAAAGTCATGTTTGCTTCCACTGCTTTTTCCCCACTCATTCTGTTTCTCTGTTCAGATAAGGAAATATTTCTGAAATGATGACCCAATGGGGCAAGTGTTGTCTATTAACTCATAAAAGACTGTCATGAGCATTCTTGTTGTAATGTCCAAATGCCTTTCTAATGGCCAAATATCTAAAAAGATAATATTATTGACCTACTGTGCAGATTTTGTTATGATTAGATAAGCATTTACGATTATTATATAATCTTATTTATAATTAAATAAGCATTTATAATTTTATTATATTAAATAGGTGCATTTCATATTAATAAAATGGAAGTTCTCTAATAATTATTTTACAATGTATTTATCTTTTTAAAAATTCGTATTAGTGGTCTGCGGGACTTAAAATTATGAATTAGGGTCCATGGGATTTAAAATTATGAATGTGGTGGTCCCCGGGATTTAAAATTATGACCTTGGTGGTCCCTGATCTAGAATGCATTTCAATGTTGATAGTACCTAGTGAATTTTATATGCTGCTAATGGGACCCAACTGTGAAATCAAAAGATTATTTTAATTGACTATATTGAAATTAGTCTGTTTTATACAATTCTCTTAGAGTACCCAAAATAGTTTTAAAAATTGGAAATTAGCTGATCTAAATTATTAACACCCTATTAGCTATGCATTTACAAAAAATGAGGGATATTTCCCTGCAATGTTGTTTGCCATGTGAATAAGGATTAGAATTATACTTTTGTCCTAAGACCTTTCATTGCAGCCTTTAATGCCAGAAATATAACTCAGATTTATTAGCCTGTTTTAGGTTGTACTAAACCAACTTCTACAATAAGTTGCTAAGTCCCTGTGAGCTATCAAGCAACTGTATCAAGGAACAAAGATAGATTTTAGTTACTAAATTGGTATATTTTAGTTTCTTGTGCTAGATGTTTCAACCAACAAAGTGTAATTCTACTCTTAATCTATAAATATCTAAGTATTTATCAAGGATAGTCTAATATACAAAAATATTTGCAAATATTTCTTTCTTTTAAAAAAGTTAAAATCAGATTGTCGTCTTGCAAACTCTTCCAGCCCTATTGTAGAAAATATTAACGATTTGATTTAATTTAAAAATCTGCTGACAATTATAGTGCCAACTATGCCTACATAAACATGGTTGGTTTTAAAAGAGAGCTTTCTTGGCTCTATTTTCAAAATTAGCTGAAGGAAATACCATGAGGTCCTGGAGAAATAAGTCCAAAATCCATTCTTCTTTCTTAATATATCTCATGCAAAGAATAGGTCATCTATCATACACATAAAAAAGATTTGTGTTATAAAAAGTAGGAGTCCTGAGAAATAAGAATAACATTTTAAATCATATTTTTAACCCATTCGGTTTAACCTAGAGGTTTATCTGCCAGGCTAGAAATTGGAATCCCATTTTTTCCAGTCCTGCCTTAGGCGTGAAGCCACCTGGGTGACTTTGGGCCAGTCACTTTCTCGCATGAAAAAAAGGGACTTGGCTTGGCAATCACCAGGAGTCAACATTGACTCAAAGGCACTCACACATGCCCACACAAAAATCCCATTAATAATCTTCCTTCCTTCCATCCATCCATCCATCCATCCATCCATCCATCCATCCATAGATCAGTTCTTATCTACTATTTTCTTAGAATTTTCTTAAAGACAAGAAGTCCTACTAATTCAGAGTAAATGAATCTCTTTTTCTTTTCGATGCCTGCCCATTGAATTCAAATAGTTTCCCCATCAGTACTCATAGGAACGGTAAGTGGCTGACTTAGCAAGAAAACAATAGAGGAAACATGAAGCATGATAGATGAGACAGGAAAGCTGAGTGTCTATTCAGGATGCAAGGAAGGGAAATTAAACTTTTGAATTATTCAAGTATGGGGTGGGTGGGGGTGTCAGTATTTAAAAGTGTCTTCCCCTGTACACACATTTTTTACAGTCTTTGGGCCTTGACACGTAATAGTCATCAAAAACATTGAGAAAAATATACTTAAGTACATCAAATGCATATGCTAGGATAAATATATTCCACTTCCCTCCTTCCTGATACATACGAAGGATCTTTTATGGCCTGTATAATCTAATTTTTATTTTTGGGCATTATAAATTCTTGTTGTTAAAGAACAGGAACAGCATGCTAAAAAAAGAAGCAGTAATTGTAATTCCTTCATGTCTCTTCACTTCATAAGATATTCATGCAGAGTACCCTATTATTATGGGCATGTAGGAAGTCACCCAGTACCACAACTAATATACTCATGAATCAAACTTGCCTCATTAAAATCAAAGCTCCTGTTTACTGTAGGGAATCTTTGTAAATAAAATAAGATGGATGTTGGATAGGAGTTGTTTGTTTGTTTTGGTATGTTACTGATTACATTAATAATTGTTCAGATTCATTGATAATATTTATGCAATCCCACATCTCCAAACCACAATCACTATGGAAAAGGTATATTTTGGCATCAGAGTTATTCAGTCATAAAATGGAAGAAAAGGAAATACAGTCACTTTCTGACTGTATAATCTTCTACTCCCAATGTACAGTGTTAAAATGGCATGAAATACAATAATATTCCAAAAGCATTTGGGAGGAAAAGAACCCAATTAATAAAAATATTTTAAAATGAGATATAAAGAGCATTAAAGATCCATTTAAGACCAGACAGAAGACAATCTCTTTTGAGAACTAATTATGACAGAACTGACATGTATAAGACCTTCAAAAGTCATACCTCACTAGGTTGTGTGAAAATGCCATTTGAATTCACAAGCAGAATAACAGAATAACAGAGTTGGAAGGGACCTAGGAGGTCTTCTAGTCCAATCCCCTACTAAATCAGGAAGCTCTATATCATATCAGGCAAATGATTGTCCAATCTCTTCTTAAAAACCTCCAGTGATGGAGCACCCACAACCTCTACAGGCAAGTCATTTCACTTATTTTTTTGATTTCCCCCCAAACTTTTGCTCAGGCAGGATTGGTAATGTAAAAATGATATATACTCACCATCCCTCAAAAATAGTTTTGTAGTCATAGCTTAGTTTCTAGCTGATCTTGACTGATTAAAAAAACCCAGGGTCAAACCCAGTTAATGTGTCAATGGGAAACCACAAGACAATTCCTGGACTCTAAACTAACAAGGGAAAGATAACGGCATTGTTCCCAAAATACTTGCAATCCATGAATAACCTGGGGTCATACTTAATTTAAAAGAAACTCTACTGTCATAGCTCTGGGGTCTGTATTATTTCCCAGTAGAAATATTAAAAAGGAAAAGAAAAAGATGTTGTTGTACATACTACTTCAGCTGGATTTTTAATATCTGCCTTAAATACAGAAGGAAGGCCCATTATTTTATGTTGACATTTCAAATTGCTTGAAATAAAAGCATATACTTGATTCCTGGTGGGTGATGAAATGTGCCAAGAAAGAAGCATTAGAAGGACCAGAGGCAAAACACTATTAAATTAACATTAAATAATATGGAACTGCTTGCACAATTGCAAGTGAAATTATCCAGTTTACGTACAAGGGATGAAATTATGGTGTGAGCATTTCATCTAATATTCTAAGTTTGTCTTTGTCAACTTCTTGTAAACAAGCTGGGAGGACTATTATGAAGAAAATATATTCACTGTGATGCTTTATTCTAACTATGCTGCATGTTTTGTAGAGCAGTGATGGAAGAAAAATAGATACTGTTATTCTCCAAAGTACCTGAAGGCAGAACAAGAAACAGTGGAAACTAATCAAGGAAGATCCAACCTAGAAATAAGAAGAAATTTCCCAATACTTAGAATATTCAATCAGTGGAACGGTTTGCTTCAGAAGTTGTGGGTACTCCATCACTAGACTTACCAACAGAGCTTCATTGTTTTATTTGGTTTTGAAGGCTCATCAAATATTCTAAATATTTTGCTATGAATGCCTTTAACTCTTTTATAGATTCCTAGATGCATTTTTTTTTTAAAAAGAGATCTCTCCCTGAGAAATCTAGAAGGTAACATTTAGTTAAGCACAATTGCCGTGCCTGTAATTTACTTAGATTACCTCATAGATCAATCATTAGGATCAGGGGTGGGTTCCACTTACCTTCGCCACCGGTTGCATCGAGCTGACATCCCCTCATGAAAATTCATTGCCGTGCATGCTCCGCAGTGGGATTCAGCCCGAAACACAGCTGAGGAGCTGATCAGCTGTGCTTCGGGCGAAGAAATAAAGTATGAGTATTAGCCGGGGAGCGGGCGGGAGGGCTCTTTTTGAAGCAGAGAAAGAAGATAAGCCATCCAAAGATGTAACATTCTGCCAAAAATTCCCCCCAAAAAGATGGCAGCGCTCACGGACCGGCACCGCCCGAACCGGATCTGTGACGCCATTTTCACGTCACCAGCAGGTTGCTAACAGTTCAAGCGATCGGGTCCAAATCGGGAGGAACCCACCCCTGATTAGGATTGTAATGCCACATGCACTTCATTGAAGGTAAGTCCTGCTGAATTCAGTGACATGGTCTTCTGAACAGATGTGTGTAGCCTAATGTTTAAAAAAAGGGTATTGGCCAAAATTCATACTGAGTAGAAGTTTGTACCACCCAGAAGATTCAGTGTGCAGTTAAGAGTGTATTTTTGTCTTGGACTGGAAATTTTGGAAACTGTCTCATTCGACTGTGGGTTGAAATCCAAATCCAATTTCTTAAATTTCATGCAAAGAGCTAGCAATGTGAAACTTTTATTTTATTTTATTTTTACTTTATCAGGAACCATCCATAACTTATTCTCAGAGATTACTCAAACTGCCTGGTTGCCCCATCGTGAGAATGGGTCAGCTATCATTCTGGAGGACAGGAGTGGATGATGTCATTCTGACTCATCTCCACCCCATTGAAAATGCTGAGGTCATTTTCACATTGCAGTCGTAAAGTTCTTTTCCCTCGATGCCACCTAAACACACCTGTCTATTTGAGCTGATAAAGATAGTTCTAGGAAACCCCAGAAGCCAAAAGGGCAGTGAGAAAAGAATGGCTTTTTTAAAAAAGGTGTATTTTAACTTGTGATTTTTGTACCTTATCAAATCACTTTTACCTGGCAGACACTCGTATAAACAAAACTATGTATGTCCAATAAGAAGGCAAGTTATTGGCAAGTATTTTCTTGGAGACAGGGGCACCCACAAAAGAATGGAAGTGAGTCAGTGACATAATGGTGACATAGTAGCCTGATGTTCAGAATGAATGTTTTGCAAGCTGTAACCAAAGTGTCTCAGCCGAGGGAGAATACAGTATTCTTACATTGGCTTAGAGTCAAATTGGCATAAAGAAATAGAGCAGCTGAAACAGTAAACTGGATATGCCCTCGGTCTCCTGTTGTTCTTTAACTTCTCTAGATAAAAAGCTTGGGGAATATGCTTCTTCTTTTTTTCAGATTTTTTGCTTGTTGTTTATCCCACTGAGTTATCAACAAAGTTCATGATAAACGCATTATATTAACTGAAATGTTTATAGGTTGTAGTGAAATACTTGCAATAAAAAACTGGTACATATAACAAGTTTGGTAACAACATCCGTTTCCCTCAAGTTTTCCTATTTTGATTGGAAAAATTGCACAAAACATTTGGCTGTTAATTAACAATTAATTTCAGTTTAGACTATGTGTCGGTTTTTCCAAAACTTCTAAAACTGTGCAGCTTATGACACTGTTGTAAACTGTCGGGTAAGATAGTGAAAAGTAAACACATCTTTCCTTGAATTAATGGTATTTAAAAGTGTAGGAAATAGCATTGGCTGAAAATGAACAGAACAGCAAATGGTCTTGAAGAATCGTTTACATAAGGATTGTTTTACTCACATATAATAGTTATATTTGTGAAGACATTCTTAAGCATATTTCCCTCTGAGTAAAAGTACTTTTATGCAACAATGCTGAACATGGATAATTACAACATTATACGTAGTTTCCTTTTGATTACAAATGTACTTTCATATACACCCACTCTTTATGGAGTGGGAATTTTGATGTATTTTCCTTTATGAATATTTTTGTTCATTTTTTCTCTATTAATCCACAGAGCTTGGTTATTGCTGGGCTTAAATAAAAATGTTTAAATATATTTAAAAAGTACTTTTCAGAAATAGTCAAACTAAGAATTGATTTATTTTCATGAATATATTAGATATCTTTTGAGTCTTTTTTGAATCTGTGTAATTTGGTCCTGGAGATAGGATTAGGTGAGATCCAATGTATTGCATATACAGTATATATGTGTGAAAATCAGCTATTAAGAAAATAATATTTAAAAGAAACATGTCATTTATTCACTTAATTTTCATGTTTTATTCCTCTTTAAGTAAAGTCAAAAGAGCTGAGAATTTTTGGATGTTTTAAACGGTATTCATGACCATTGACTGTGAATAGGAATATATGTCAAACAGATGGTGTTTTTAAAATTTTGACACCTTTATATTTATGTACACATAATTTACTGTAACAAAGTGATATTTTGTAACCATTCTGAAAACAAATCTAACCACACAATCGCTTCGTGCAATCACTTGGGCAAAAGAGTCAGGACTTTTTAAACTATTCAGGTTTACAAATACATTTTCCCAATCTGTATGCAGAAATTTAAGATAAAATGAATTTCTAAGCAAACTTAAATAAACATATGTTCCTCTGAAATGACCGCTTGAATAAGCTGACCAGACGTCCCGCTTTTGGCGGGACTGTCCCACTTTTGGATAATTTGTCCCGCGTCCCACTGCTGTTTCAAAAACTCCCGCTTTTAGCCTGACCCTGAGCCCAACCTGACTCCTCCCTTCCCTCTACTCTCTCTCTCTCTCTCTCTCTCTCTCTCTCTCTCTCTCTCTCTCTC